>JADFUC010001831.1:0-48668 GCA_019722365.1 Lithospermum erythrorhizon | reverse complement strand
TCATTGTACTTCGTTCCGTTGTGCTGTTTTAAACTGATAGAAGATTCTATTCACTCGCCCGGTAGAAGTAGTAACCAAGCTGTTCTCATTTGAATATCTATGAAATATCTTTTGTTAGATTTGAGCAAGATTTTCCTTTGTTAATCTCTTAACATAAGCTTCCTGACCCCAAATGTTGAAAACCCAACAGAATCTTCCCGAACCAGAGTTCATATTGAGTTTTCTCTGACTTTGTTGGACTTATCACATTTTAAGAGTAAGTGCCGTGCTTAGAAGTGCATATCCCTAAATTAACGATGAATCGAGATAAGCTCATCATAGATCGAATCATATCAAGAAGGTTCAATTTCTCCTTTTCGGAGACACCATTATGTTGTGGCATTCTGTTGGAGTGAGTTGTATTTCTAGATAGTATTGAACTCGTGTCAAATATTCTCCACCTCTATCAAACCGAATCTTTATTATCTTGTTCAATTGGTTTGTACTTCCTTTGCAACTCCTTGAATTTCTCAAAGGACTCGTGTTTGTGTCTCATGAGATACACAAAACCATATCTACT
This sequence comes from Lithospermum erythrorhizon, assembly GCA_019722365.1. Taxonomy (NCBI): domain Eukaryota; kingdom Viridiplantae; phylum Streptophyta; class Magnoliopsida; order Boraginales; family Boraginaceae; genus Lithospermum; species Lithospermum erythrorhizon. Next base: position 48,109 of record JADFUC010001831.1, on the reverse strand, counting down.
GTAATCATCAATAAATATAATGAAGTAATTATAACCTCCTCTTGTAGATGTGTTCATTGGCCCACATAAATCAGTGTGTATGATCCCCAATAAATCACTTGCCCTTTCATTGAATCCAGTGAAGGGCGCTTTAGTCATTGCCCTAGAAGCGAGATTATATCGTATGATTCCTGTCGAAACCTAAGTATTCCACGAAGTGGTTTTCTGAATTCGGTTCTTAGTAATATGCCCCAATCTGCAATACCATAAGAGCATGTTTAGATTTAAGTCATTGAAGCAATACATTTAGATTTATATGTTATATGACTCGATGTCATTATAAAACAAATAGACCATTTTGAATACTCACGGTACCAAATACTACCACAGGTCGGTGATCCTAAATTCATTAGGAGCTATTGAAAATGAAAAAGCCATCATTGTTCAAAACAAGAAATAATATTCTACCCCAATTGCGGTACATAGTAGCGGGAATAAGTTTAAAAAGCGAGGCCCTTGAGCAAGTAAAACTAATGATCCTGCATAGGGGCTACAACCTTCACACCGTTTCTGTTAGATCATTCCTCCTCTTTAGACTCTCCTACTTGACTTGAGTTCACATAATATGAAAAAATGAGAACCACAACCGATTAACTACGCTTTTAAATAGAATTAGAAGTTGTACAAACTTCAATAACAAATAGCTTTAGGCTTGGTATTTATTAAACCATTTTTCTATCTTGATTGAATTTCCACCATGTTCCTTTCCGGTGACCTAGAGTTTGCAATAGTGATATCTGAAGGCCACCACCTTTGCGTCTTTGTCTTGCGACATTTCACGGCTAAGCGAAATCGATAGAAATGGAAAACTCTTGTTCATATCCAATGTAACAATGGATATTTGTTTATAAATCTTAGGGCTTGACTCTCGGCCTTGTACTGTTATATAACCTTTGATGTACTTAGACATCGGTTGAAGCGAGATCTCGCTGGTGATAAAGAACTCCTAACTTGAGACATATCCAGTCCGCTTGGCGGATCCATCACCTCGAGTGCACAATCAGAACTACCGTATTTGGCTGCGATGTGACTTGCAGCTCTTTCCCATTATTTCTGTAATGCAGCATGCTCGCCGATTCACTACGAGCCGATAAATGTCCTGCATGATACTCGTCATGGGGCACAGCTTTGGCTCCATCCGAGTAAGCATAAGACACTTTTGCATTTAGAGAGTCCTTCTTATGCAACTCATATTTCTTCGGGCACACGTAGTCCCCAAAAGGTCTTATAGCAATTCCTTTATACAAGACGTATTCGATCCGTCAACGAAGACAACCTTCAACTCACGGAACCCAGAAATCCTCAGTTTACCATCATACATGCGGCGAGAGTTAATGTAGTTTGAAGTAGAGTTCTAGAATTGACTAGTAGTAATTAATTGGTAGCCATTATAATTCTACAGAATAAACTGACAAAGACAACGAGAATCGATGAAACTATCATGCTAAACACTTACAAACAAGAGAGTGTAAATGATACTAATACTTCAAATCTCACGAAATATATTAGTATCAAGATCTATTGTCTTGAAATTCAAGCAGCTGCATACATTTTAGATCCAGACATAATAGTAGGTTATCAACCAATTATGGCAAAACTACATTACTCTTGTGTCCTTGTATACTATTCAAGATGCTACGACTTTTGTATCTCCGGTTAAGCATACCAGATTAAACGAATAGTTACTTGGGTGATCGTTTGAGAAAGCCTAGCGTTAGTGGAAATTACTTCAACATGATCCATTGTCATATCAAATTGCAAAGCGTAACACCTTTCATCACAGTATGCTTGGATGATCTGGTGATTTCTAACTAAAATTGGCTTGATACTTTACTTAAATTTTAAATGGTGAGATTATTATTACTTTACTTTTATTTTATCATGCAGCGTAGCACATAATCAAACATATGTACAACATGAAAATAAAACAAGTAATGCACATTTAAAGAGGTATATGATATATTACAGAGCCTATTACATTTCTTGTCTTAAACTACGGAATCTCCACAAAAGCTTCGTCTTAATTACAATTCAAATACACTAATCGGCTTAGACAACATGAAAGCTTGTGGGAGAAACAAGAAAATTAAAATAACATGACTCATTGGGTCATTTACCTTGTCTGATGCATACCGAAAATAAAAGCGTGGGTCATATCTATACACACGCATTCTATTCCATAACAATATATATATATTCAAAACACAAAACAAATAAATGCACTTAATGTCATATATATTTAAATGAAATAAAATTAAATGTATTCATAATTGACCAATTAATTACCCGTTATTTACAATTAATTATCGAGTTAATATAAATTTTAAATTTAAATATATTCTACATGACTAATGATAATTATTCTGATAATTACAAACACTTACATCATGGAATAATTGCTTCCAAGTAATTAACTCCAAAATTAGAAATGTTACCATGAAATGATATTTTCAATAATTATCAGTTAATGAAAATAGTTATGAAAAGGAAATATAAATCAAATTTAATGCCATTCGAAGATATATATATTTATTTATCTTAATGACAAAATTTATGGTTAACATTTAAAACCATTAATAATTACCAATAATTTTTTAAAAGCAAAATAAATTACATAAATACATTTAGGGTTTTCTAAAAGCGAACGACGAACTTCAATGGGACCAACGGCCAGGCCTCGGCCTGCGACGTCGCCTTGGGTGGTCTTTGTGAAATGCGGCAGTGAGCGTCACCGGGTGGCGGACCGTCCCATTCGGGCCAGCCCAGTCCATGACTCCGATGGCGAATATTCAGTAAATTAATTTCAGTTTTAGATTAATTGAAACTTTTTAAAAAATATTTAGATGTTCTAAAAATTACGGTCGATTTGAACACCAGCCCATATCGTGTTGAACACCTCCAATTGGAATTTCATCAAAAGCACTACTGATGTTTTGATCATCCAAACAATCAAGAAATTGATAATTTTTGAATATAAAAAATTTCAAAAAATCTGGAACAAATCTGAGATGAACCTCAAGGTTCTTGAACATACAGATTAATTTCGGATTTGTCTGAAATTTCTAACCTCTCTGTAAAATCGAAAAAGATTCTATCTAAAATCAAAATATAAATTAATCAACTTTTAATCCCTTTCATTTCATGAAATAATTAAACAAATATCAAATCATCAAAACCAATACAATAAATTGATGATACAGCCGTGTGAACTATATATAAAAATAGGTTGATTTTTTCATATTATATATTCATCAATTGAATATACAAATCATGAATTAATCGAATTAATTAACAACTACGAATACACACAAATAGAATTAGATAAAATACATCAACTTTGAGTAGGCTCTGAGGCCACTGTTAGAATCTAGTATGAATTTAATTGTGATATGTAAATCTTGGTCGAGGTGAGAATCATTATAATCCCCGAACACGAGTCACCATCTTGATGGGCGACTCGGTTTAAGAACTCACGCATTTTTATCCAAAAATTTGATTTACAATTAAAATTCACAAACGATTTTTTAAAATTTCACAATCCATCAGGATGATATCTAACCAACCAACTCCATATATATACAACATATCTCAAAAAACTGATAATGCAGCAAGACTTACAAGCGAGTAAATACCGTATCCTGAATACAAAATAATTGCCGACAAGGCTAAAGTTTGAAAATGAAATACAACAATCAAAAACAGTTGACAACACAACAAAAGCAGGCGCGAGGTTAAATCGGCCACCCGATGCTCATCCGGCCACTGGAATAAAAGTCTCAATCAAGCTGCCCGCTTTGTCCACAGCACAAATGAAATGCCGCCAAAAGCGAATAGGGGTGTAAGCAGTGAAACTTAGTGAAAACTTAACACAGGGGTGAAACTTAAGCCATACGAAACGAGACAGTCAATAGATATAGTAGTCAATATGAATAAATATGTATATACCCAGGACTATAATAAAATTTATATCATAAATTTCAAAAACTGACTCGGGCATAACATGTCAGATATAATACAAAGAATGCGAATAAGGTACACAATCACCGAATAAAATCAGGAGACTCAACAACGACTATAGTTCTAATTATCAAATCGTCCATCTCTCATATCACCACAATATACCAACCTCTAATCATATGCTCCAATCCGTCTACACTGAGAATGGACCAATGGCTAAATAAACACACTTTATACCATAGTATAAGGCCTTTCCAACAATAGCTGACAAAGAGGTCATAGATAATCACCCGGCTCTTATGCAGTATAAGGCCAAACCGCACTGTTCTGAGGTATAACGCCAAACCGCACTTATAGAGATAGTATAAGGCCAAGCCGCGCCTGCAGTATAAGGTAAATAATCACATATCTGGAAGGAGAGTCAACCCACTTATCATCAACTATGGGTCATATCCTAATAAAGTCACCTCGAGAAGTCATAACTCAACCAACACACTCAAGCAACTAACTATATTCCCAACAATATCAAAGCACACAACTAAAAGCGTCTCACAATGAAAAATCAGCTCGAGAACCGCCGGCAAGAATACGAAATATAAACAAAAAAGGCCGACAAAGGCCACAGAACACAAGAAACGTAAGTTGAGAGTTCAAGCTATTACTTACCTCAAGCAAATCTTCAACGCCCCAGAAATACAATCACACAATCATATCATAGCTCACACAATAATCACACATAATCATACAACAATGACATGTATACTATTTTCACATAATCATACCACAATGACATATTTCTTCAATTTAAAAAGTAGGAAATAATTAAATTATATTTCTTCATTACCACAAAATCTAGTGAAATCACAATCACAGTAGCGCGCCCATGATCGCTAAAAATACCCGAAAGTACAATCAAAACCTACTCTTGCTACTTACGTTTTAGAAGATGCTTTACCGTCTAAGTGGAACAATTGCTATACGGTCTAAAACGACGAATAAGACAATGAAATAACAACCCCGTCGGACATAACCCAATCGGCCCCCCTATAAAATTTGCACCTTATCACTTTAACATTTCAAATCAACTACAAGTCATCTTTATTTAACCTGAGTCCATAATTAACAACCTATACTCCAAAATCTCAATTGCTACTCCAACTTACCAATCACACTTTCTCAACCTAACCCCCTCTGTCGATTATAAATCACAATTTCTAACCTTCTGACAACTACAATAATGTCCCAATTAACCCCTACACATTTAAAAGTCTTATAAAAATTCAAACATCAAAGTCAACTAACCTAAGAAAAGTCAACCTATCACCATAAATCTCAAACAACATCTTAAATCATGAATTAACTAATTATATTCATCATACTACCCATAACAAGTAGAAATACAATCTGGTAATTTATACCAAAAGTCAACAAAAGTCAAATATTTAAAATCAACTTAAACTCCAACTTCATACCTCAAATTTGTAGGAAAAGATGATGGAAAGCTTTGGTAACCAACTTGAGGATCTTAACAATCAACAAAGTGATGAAATGAAGGAAAAAAATTTCTTGTTTGGGGTGGGGAAGGGTCTCGGCCGAAAGCCACAAGAAGAGGAGAAGATTTGTGTTTGTGTTGTGTCAAGTGGATGAGAATAGAAGACTTAGCCCTTAAGTTTAGAAAGTCACACATGGGAGTTTGTGCCCACTAAACGAATCGAGTTAACAACCAACTTAACGATAGAACTTATTTCGAATTATCCCCGGCTACTACTACTAAATCATAAATGTAATTCGGCTCAAATAAATTATACGAATTAATATTATTATCGAAATTAACCGGAACGGGTTATTACGGTCTTTATGCATTTTGGGGACATTTCCACAGATTTTCTGGAAAGACCTTCTTACCAAGGAATTTAAGGGCCCAAGTGCAACCTCTTCCCCTAAAGCATTAGAGTAGACGCCAGGGGGTGGTGAGCTTCAAGTTTCGGCCGAAGGTGTCCAGGTGGAGATGGGGGCATTGCTAGATGATATTCAGCCCCATTGCACCTCCCTCGGTAAGGTCACGGCTGTGGGGGATGACTCCGAAGCGGCTGTGAATATTGTGAAGGCAGGTAAGTCTTCTATCCATGTCGACTAAATTATTATGTTGGAACCTCAGGTAATTATCTGTAATGGAGAAGTAGAAATTTGATTTTACGGCTATCTGAGGGCGAAAACTTCCTCTTTATCTTTCTATTTATAAAGAGTCTAATTATGATAATTGTTGTTCTAATCTTACTAGTCATATTTGGATTTTCTAGAACAATATGTTTCTTTGTTGAAAGATGTAGTGATCATAGGCAATATCGCATCTTCATGACTCGCCTTTCTGACCCAAGTTGTATTTGTTTATTGTGTGGTTTATGATGGGAATTATGCTTGGCGTAGACATGCGTGGGAGGCTCTTTCGATCTTGGAACCTCTCACTCCATGAAATTGTGATGGGAGATTTCAATGCTACGATCGGTGGTGAGAGGAATGTATTGGAGAATGTGCTCTTGACCGATCTCTATGGCCTGACTTCTCCCGATGTATTCGGAGGCTGTCATTTGCTTGATCGGCTTTGTAGACTCGAAATACACATTTGGACAATGGTAAACTCTCTCAGAGGCTTGATAGAGAGTTGTATGATCGAGCCCATTTGGATACTTTCCTATTCTTCATGTCATGCATCGGCTAAACCGGTCACGATCATGCTCCGCTTCTCCTTGAGCTCAAATTGCTGCTTGATATTCCTAAAGGTTCCTTCCGGTTTCAGAATATGTGGATTTACGCTCGCAGAAGAGCTCAAGCAGATTCAATACAGGTGTTGGTCGACTCCAGTTTACGGTGACCCCTTCTTTATCCTTACCAGCAAACTTAAGAGGTTGCAAAAACATTTAAGGGAGTGGAATAGAGAGGTCTTTGGTAATATTTTCACCAATGTGGACAATGCGGAGGATCACGTTATGGTGTGTGAGAATATTTTTGAAGGCTCTGGGTTGGATTTTGATAGAGAGGCTCTTCACCTTGCTAAGGTCGAGCATCTCAAGTGTTTAGCTATCGAGGAGGCTTATTGGCAGCAGAAGAGTGGGGTTAAATGGATGCAAGATGGGGATAAATCTACTTATTTCTTTCATTCTTGGGTCAAGCAACGTTGTCGGAAAAAAGCCATTGTGGGTACTTTGATTGATGGGGACTGGGTTTCCGACAAAGCCAAGGTTGCGGATTATGTGGTTGATTACTTCCGTTTCAGCAGCCCCCATGAATAATATGGCTCGTCCTACATAGCGATCTTGTTGGTGTATTCCAAATCTTGTCCTGCTGGGATACTTGAAATTTGATGGCTAAACCTTCTATGCGGGGAGGCTCGGGGATGTTGATTTTTCTATGGACAAGAATAGTGTGGCTGGTTCGGATGGCTTTAAATGGGTTTTTATCAATCTTTCTGGGATATTGTCTATGGGGAGGTCTTCAATGCCGTCTGCTATTTTTTGGAGGGACTAGGCTTTGAGGTTTAACCCATTTGTTTTACTTTGCTCCCAGTCGATGATTCTAAATTTCAGGCCGGTTTAGCCTATCGGTTTCTACACTTTTGCCCGATAAAGTGATCATGAAGGCTTATCAACAATAGGAATATGCGCCGTGCGCACAACATTATTTGAGTATCGGGCGGGGGTTTGTTCGTGAGGTAAACCTTAAGACAATATTCTTTTGGCTCGAAATTTGGTTCACCACCTAGATAAGATGGGGTAATGTGATGATGGAACTGGACATGAAAAGGCTTTCAACATGCTTTCTTGGGAATTCTTGAGTTTGATTTTGGCTAAATTAAGTGCCGCTCGAGGTTTGGATTGATAGCATTTATTAGCAATAGAATAAGCCCCATTGGTTCTCGGTTATGTTCAATGGTGAGTTGACAGGTTTCTTTCCCTCTTCCAAGGGTGTTAGACAAGGTGATCCCTTATCTCCTACCTTGTTTATTATTGCTGAAGAGTATTTGCTTCGAGAATTAAAGTTGCGAGCAATCGCCTCAAATTGCTTGCAATGTTGGAGGATACGTTCGAGATTCGCTTGTCTGGCACTGGCGATGATTGTGCATTTGTGTAATGGTCTTAAGTCTTCTCTTGATAAGGTTAATGGCTTTCTCGCTCACTTCTAGTCAGGCGGGTTATTGACGAATAGAGTTCTGGACCACCTCAGGAATACTATTAATTCTCCTAACAGAGTCAACATCATTCTCAAGGCTACGGGTTTCAAACGGGAAGATCTTCCTTTCCAATATCTGGGTATTCCGATTTTCAAGGGTAAACGACAATGTTTTCTTTTTTATTCTTTCTTTGGACCACCTCAGAATCTTATTGGTATGGGACCATAGAGATTTGTTCTTTGAGGCGTATTACTTTGATCGATCGGTCATCTCGTCTGCGTTCTACTTCCTCCCGAGTTATGCATATGCGTCGGCGAGAGAGAGAGAGCTAGAAGTTGCTAAATAAGTTTCTTTAGGGATATTTACTTGAGTGCAAATGGGGAATAAGCGTGTTATCAGGTATGAGGAAGGAAATTTGAACTTTCGATCTTTCGAGGAGGTGGAGGAAGCTTGTCCCATTCAAAAGTTGGTTTCGTGCGGAAGGCAATACTTTATGGCGTCGATTGCAGCAAGCTGATATTGCATCGGGAGCATCCTTGGAAGGTGAGGACCTACTCGGCTCATTCACGGGTTTGGAAATGGTTGGCCGGTATTCGGGACAGAGCAGAGGAGTTCATTCAGTGGGAGCTTTGTACTGGAGATTGTGACTTTTGGATTGACTCGTGGCTGCCTTCAGGTCTGATTGATATTGATCATACTGTTAGAGAAAAGGTTAATGAGTTCTGGGATGGGGAGTCGTGGGACATGACCAAATTGATGCAGGTTTCTCCGGATATAAGGCAGGAGATTCTTCTACTTCATCGGTTTTCTGGAGATAAGGATGTGGCTCTCTGGAAGCTTTCTAATGATGGGATGTTTAGTTTCAAGACTGCTGAGGAGGTCCATACAACGAGAGAGACCTCCACTGTCTATTCCTATATTTGGAATTCTATTATTCCCAAGAAGATGTCCTTTCTGGTTTGGCGGATTCTCATGCGATATCTTCCGGTCGACAGTATCCTGTCCAAGAAAGGGATTCAGTTTGCTTCGAAGTGTCAATGTTGTGCCTCGGTGGAGACTCTACATGTCTTCTTCACCAGCAAGATTGCTATTCAGACTTGGGATAATTTCAACTACCTTTTTGGCATCAAGAAAACTATCTTTACTAGTGTTTCTCAAGTGCTCAAGGTTTGGAGTTTCTCGGTTGCTAAAGGGCATATTAGAACTTTGATTCCTATCATCATTCTTTGGTCTCTCTCGGTTGCCCGTAACAAAGCTAGACATGGTGAGCAGAGGTATTCTTTTCATGGCATCTTACATCGGATTAATCATTCCTTGCACAAATTGGTTCACACGGATTTGCTGCATTATAAACATCGGAAGGGTGATATGAACGTGGCTTATCTTTTGGGTGCCCATTTGTATAGACCTCGGCTGAAGCCTCCCCTGGTTGTGACTTGGTCGAAACCGGGCAGTGGGAGTTACAAGCTGAACATTGACGGGTCTTTCAAAAATGGTGAAGCTGGGTTTGGAGGCATCATTCACAATGAAGATGGGCGGATGGTTTATGCTATGGGATTCTATATGGTAATTTAATTCTTCTTTGAGCCGAGGCTTATGGCTACTTTGAAGTTTCAAATTGGTCCATTTCTATTGGTTTTGCTGATTAAGTAGGTGGAGAGCGGACTCCATTGTGCTAGTAAAAGTGATCAAGGACAGCCAGGACTCATTGGGCGTGGAGCGTCTTATCAACACCATTAATCATTTTTTTGCGAGGTTTCAAGATCGGAATCTCATATTTGGTGTAGGCAAAATATGGTGGCGAGATATGATACTAAACATTCTCTCAAGGCGTGCCTGGCGTTTGGAGGCCCGGAGACACACCTGACCTGATTCGAGCCTTGATTCAAACTGAAATTGCAGGTATCCCTTACATCCGTGGCTGATTTGGGTTACAGGTAAATTTTTTCTTGTAGGTGGAAGGATTGAAGGTCACCTGCCTGTGAGTGTTATCTATTTTTCATTGTTTTCGTTTTTTTTTTGGATTTATTTGGACTATGTATTTTATTACTTTCTGTTTTAATGATGTTGGCCTTACTCTTAGATAGATTTAAGGTCTTTTTTTGTTTGGTTGGGGTTTTTCCCCCAAAACGTTAATATTGACAATTTTATTTAATTAACACGGAAGCCCCGGGCGAGGTTTAATCTAAAAAAATATAGTTTCTTCATTTCAATTAACAAATTTACATAAAAATTAATTCGAGAAAAATCGAAAAAATCCCAAAAATCAGAATTATTATTTGAAGATTTTTCGCATTAAAAGATTTCAAAAAAATATTAACTTTAAACCATATTTACTTGTTTTATTCACATAATTCAACAATAAGAATTAAAAATATCATAAAACCAAATTAAACATGCAAAAGCAGGTCAAAATTAGCAGCGTTTTTTTTCATGCTTGTTTACATAATTATAATCACGTAACACGAGCTCAGGAGGCCCTTGTTGGTGTTCTTAATCATATAATAAATTCTAAACTTAATGGATCTGAATCCCGAGCATACGTATTGTACAAAAATAATAAACAAATTGGCTACAAGTGTGTACCTTTTAGTCTATCCAAATCAAAGTTTTAAGCAGTAGATTGAATTACTCTATTCAAAATAGTGTATCTCAAACGTCCACACCCGATAAATTGACCGAACCATTTCCATTAAGTCTACTAGAACGATTAAAGTATAAACTAGTAACAAAAGATGGAAGAAAAATCTTGCCTTCAGGAGAGTTGACTATATAGGGTTTGGGAGAGAGAGAGTTTTTGATTTCTTGCAAATCAAAAAATATGAGCATTAGCATTAGTTGTAATTGTGTTTCATCATACTACTTAAGTAGAGTTTTAAGGTTTAAGGAACCAAATCCTACTCAAACCCCAACTCTCTTCATCCATCCATTTTGACATAAATTCGAGCAGGAGTGGGCTCGAGCCCTCACGGCTCGTTTTCCGTTCGAATGTTTCAGCTAATTTACACTTTATACTCGGAAGTGTATAATACATTTATTAAGTACTTCGGGTTTTGCTCGTATGTGTGTGATCTCTTAGGGCAATTGACAAAGAGTAATATATTAAATATTATTAACCAAATATTATATTTAATATATAGATTCTGACGGACTCTAGTAAGCCATCGTAGTTCCTAATGTCATCACGGCTTATTTACAAATACTAATTGTCTAAACAATTAATATATATTGAACTTATATATATATATATGTGAATATAACTTGAATGATTAAATCGGTTGTACAATCTAAATTGTTCAATGGGCATTTTTATGAGATCTGATTTCTCATATTTCCAACACTTATACATCTTGATAAGAGTAGAATATGGCGTAAAAGAATGAGGAGCATTCGTATAAGACCTTATTTGTAATTCTCACTATCTAGTGGATTCCTTTCTTGACAAAATTTGTCTCAGGAGCCAGGATTCTGTCTTGTAGTGTTTTTCTTTCCAATGTGTTTATTTTTGTTAGTCTTATCATGTTGATCAAGTGTTCTTACGACATCGTGTTTCTTGATTTCTAATGCTGTTTTGTTCGTAATAAAGTGTTATACCAGCGGTATAAACTAGTGGTCTAACGATTGTGTTCCAATCTTTTACTTCTATTTCTAACAGTTACAAACATTCAACAAAGTTTGACACGACTTAATGTATTAGAAAGTTTAGCTTTGAACATTATATATGAGTAGATTATTTATTTTTAATTTTTTGAATCATATTGTAATGTAAAAGCAGATTTGATGACCTGTCCTTCATAGTGCGAATCCTGGCTTGACTTTGGAAAGTGCTTCGAGAACTTGCTTGAGTGTACTTCCTCAAGAACTTCAACCATTCTACACTTGGCATAACTTGTTCCAATTTAATTGGCCCTCCATTTCTAAATCATTCTCTCTTGGATGTCACTGAAACAGGAAAAGGAAGATGTTAGTTGGGATTGTGACTAAACTATATCAGTTTACACCTTGCATCAGTTTTATCGCTCGCAGATGTTGGGTTTGTCTTTTTAATGGTCCACTAAATCAATATTCAAAAAAATTAATGTCTTCCAGAATAGGTGTCTTACCCTACTTCATTGTTAAATAAATGGAAAGATTAAGGTTACAGTACATCTTTCATTTTCAGAATTAAGTTTATCTCCCGTGTTTACTGCCCTACTGCCGCATAGAGTTGTTCGGTTATTAAGGGTGATACTATATATCACTGGACCAGCTTTACTACTCCGGATCCCTTCATTTCATAATGATTGTCCAATAATTTTAACTTCTAATAATTGATTTTGAACTTGTACCAATTGCTAGTACGTTTCATGTTGTTAATTCTTAACATGAAAATTTGAATTTTAATTAAAAGTTATACATCTTAATCAAATCTTTCCAATTCTTTCAGAACCACATGTACTTATATGAGCTATTTAAAGCTCTCTACTACAAAAATAAATATAAAGGACGCATATAAAAAATACCCTCTAAATTTATTTAGAGGGCGCTTTTTAAAACGCCCTCTAAATATAAATTTTGGAGGCACTTCTCAAACGCCCGCTAAATCAAATTAATTAAAAAAACAACAAAAAATTTAAACCCTAAACCCCTCACACTGAACTGACGTGCGCATAGTTTCAAGTTATAGTATGTGTTTATAATTTATGATTTGTTTGTTTTGTTGAGATTTTAGGTTGAATGTGTTATTTTGTTGAAATTATATGTTTAATTTATGATTTGTGTGATTAATTTTTGGATGTTATTTATTTAATTATTCATTTTTGTATAAAAGTTTGTTGGTATATGATTATTGGCCATTTCTTATATAATAGTTTGTTGGATTTTGATTATCATATTTTAGTAAATTGCATAGTTTCAAGTACTAGTATATATATGATTTATGTTTCGGGATTGTTGGCTATATTTGTTGGTATATGATGTTTAATTTTCTTTTTTGTATAATTCATGATTCATATTTTGTAGTAAGTAATTATGGATCAAAAGTGGATGGTTGCCGATCGTTTGTCACAAGAATATGAAAATGATGTGAAGGAGTTTATTGAGTTTGTTCTAATAAATGTTGAGGATAAAAAGTTCATTCGATGTCTTCGTTGGAAGTGTTTAAATCATAATACAATGGATGCGTATGAAGTAGAAGAGCATTGATATGTTTCGGGATATACATAAACTACACTTGTTGGACAAATCATGGTGAGATGAAAGTTGGTTCTAGGTCTACTCTAATTAAGTTTGATAGTGGACACGAGGAGAGTGTGAATGTAGACATAAGGCAAAATGTAGAAGAAATACCAATGGTATTAGAGGAGATTCGATAGATCATCCTCAATTATTAGAGAGGTTAAAAGATCATACAGATAAACCTTTTTGGGATAGGTGTAAGTCTACCATATTAGATGTAGTTATTACCTTGTACAATTTAAAAGCCAAACATGGATGGACCGATTCATCTTCACAGCCCTGTTGAGTAAGGTTAAAGAAATATTACATGATGATATAGTGTTTCCTCGAAGAACTTATGGTGCAAAATAAGTGCTCAGTTCCATTGGATTGAAACACGAGACGATACATGCATGTGTGAACGATTGCATATTATTTCGAAAGGAATATTCATCATTGAAAGAATGTCCCAAGTGTAATGGATCTCGTTATAAGAAGAGAGGATCTATCACAATCAAAGTGATGTATTATATTCCACTTATACCTAGACTCAGGCGTATATATCGGAGTGAAGATTATGCGAAGAAATTAACATGGCATTTCAATGAAAGGGTAAACATTGGGAAGTTTAGACATCCTGCGGATGCAAGTTAGTGGAAGACTTTTGATGCTAAGTGCCTTGAATTTGCAGCGGAACCTAGAAGCTTACGGTTTGCATTATCATCAGATGGAATGAATCATCATGGAATGCATAGTACCTCTAATAGTACATTGCCGGTAGTTTTGGCAATGTTCAATTTAAATATTTGATATTGTCTACATTGATATTGGACCTAAAAAACCTGCCAACGATATTGATGTATACTTGGCACCTTTAATTGACAATTTGAAGTTGTTGTAGGAGAAGGGTGTAGATGTATATGATGGGTTAAGAAAAGATAACTTCAATTTGAGGGCTATGTTGTTTGGAACAGTGTATGACTTTCCTGCTTATGGAAATTGATCTCGATATAGTGTAAAAGCACAATATGCATGCTCCAAGTGTGAAGACCAAACTGACTTTGTTAAATCATAACATATTGAAAAGGAGGCTAACATGGGGCATCGTAGGTTTTTGTCGAAGGAGCATGGATATAGGAAAGCAGCTTCAATGTTTGACGGAAAGTGTGAAAATTGTGGACCTCCTCCTATTTTAACGGGCCAAGAGGTGTTTGATAAAGTGAAGAACTTGCAAATTCCATTGGGGAATGGAAATTCTAAATCGGTGTTGTCTAGGGATTTTAAGAAGTGCTCAATTTTTTGGGAGTTGACTTATTGGAAGCATTTAGTTGTTAGACATTTCATAGACCTTATGCATCAAGAGAAAAATATCACTGAAAGTTATGTATCTATATTATTGGGTATAAAGGATAAAATAAGGACAACTTAGATGTGTGCACCAATAAGCTATATGAAGTATTGTGACTATAAGTGGTGATAACTGTTCTTTTTTGTACTAGCACTAAAGGTGAAGAAAATGACCACTTATTAGTAATTGTTATTTTGGGTACTCGTAGCTGCTCAAATCATCGAGTCATGTTTATAATGATTTTTTCTTTAGGATGAGAGTCTTTGTGACATGTTCGTGGATTCACCATCATATTCTAAGGTTGGGTGGTGATTAATATTTAGTAAAGAGGGTAGAAAAGGCAAAATGTCCAATTGAAAGCTGACCAAGTGAGAGTTTTTTCAAGGATTTTCTATGATATAACTTGAATAAACTGATTCAAATAATCATAACTTGACAACATTAATTTGTTCTAATATCAGATCTACAACATATATTGCAATATATGAATACCAAAATACTTATAGTGCAGCAGAAGTTAATCACCAACAAATATTTCATGAAGCCTCCTTTGAACTAACAAGTTACTAACAAGCTCGACTAACTATTTAATTAATTAAACTAGCAAGTTAATTAATTCGAGTTCATCCAATTAATATTTTACACGTGTAGTGTAAATTATCTGATTGAGAATTTTCTTGATTACAATCAATTTCTCAATTTACCAAATATAGTTTAATTTCATACATGAAATATGACCTTCTAGGCTCAGATAATAGTAGACATATAATAATATATAAGTGAACATTATTATTATTATAACGAGTATGCGTGGGATCTAGCAATCTGGTATAATCTCTAGTATTATCATGAGAACCCGACTAGTTATTACAATTACTATTATTTAATGTTCTGTTTATATAATCATATTTAACTAAACTAGTAAATGAATTGTTACAACAGTTGTCGTAACAGACATAATAAATGAAACCAATAACTATTGATTTCCAATATTTGTTTTAAAGAGATTATCTCTGACCATGAAGATACATCTTTACCATGTCATATTGTTGAGGCAGAGATCACTACTGTAAGTCATGCATTGGGTACATTTGTTGCATGACCTAGTCGATTAGTTTACTTATAACTACAATATATGATTAGTTATTATTAATACTAAATAGTGAAACCGATTTTCAAGCCTTAAGATTCAATAAGGAAGTCAGCTTACAAATAAGGAGAAACCATAACCTGCTCAATCTTTCACGCAAGTTATTCAGAGGAAGCCAGCTTATCCTCGAGAGGGTGACATCGACCATCATACATGCTTTTCTTTTTGTAAGATGCATGTTCGCTATAATAGAGAAGGTGATTCATTTGAAGTTGTAATGCCTGAGTTGTTTTGGGGTGAAGCTTCCGTTGATCATGTTTATATTGACAATATGAAAGAGGTGGTGACATGTTATTGGTTAGGTAATACTAACAATATATTCTAAATCTTTCATAGATCTATTTAAAATATATAGTTATTAATATATTTTCTATTAAAAGGTAGTTGTGTGATGTGTATTTGGTTTATGATTGGACAACAAAACAACACAATTGCGGTGCCAAGTAGAGGTCTCGTTTATCTCTCACAGCTAGGCTGACTTGCATACTCATTTGGTGGATATAATACAAAATCATGAGGGGCTTGATCATCTCATCATAGTACCATATAATATAGGGTTAGCTCACTATAATTTATTGTAAATTAACTAGTAGCTAAAGTTCGTGCTAGTGTTACAGATATTTTGGCTACTAAGTAATGTCATTGAAATAATATAGTAACCATTGGGTGTTGCTTGCCAACAACACCAACATTGATCACATATATATTATATGGATCCTCTATGAGTACATCATTCTCACCGACGTGATTTGGTGTAGAAAATCAACAGGTATTCATTTGATTATATAATATCTATGTTGTCTCATTTTTATTATTTCTCATTATGTATTTGTTTATTTTAGTGTTATGAATGCATATCGTGGTACCAAAAAGTAAAGTATTGTAAGTAGAAAGATGTTGAGCCAAAATTATTGGGTTAGCGTAGAGGTATATTTACATTTTTGGCAATAATAATTTGATTATTGTTACATTCAGGTTATAGCTTTCTCAATAGAGAATGAGGAGTTTCATTGATGTATTACAAACCTTGAATATTTATCTTTCAAAATTTTGTAGTGTCTCGGTTATTAGTGGTGTTTGAAAGCAACTATACCTAGATACATTGACATATATTTGATTTAATATTTGTTGGGTTCTGTTTTGAATGAAATATTGGCAATTATGATTTATAAAATATTTTGAATTTATTTTTGATATTAGTTTCTTTGTTGAGATTCTGTTTTTTTATAAGAAATGCCTATAAGCATAAGTCACTTAGAAGGCGTTTTGTATTGAAGTCAGGGGGAGCTTGGACTCATACATAGAGATAGGAGTAGAATAGGGCGAAGAAGAATGGGGAGCATTCGTATAAGTCCTTATTTGTAATTCTCATATCATAGTGGGCCCAGGCAGGCGGCCCCGGACCTAGGTGCTACATTGTCCAGCGAACTAGGTTACCCAGGATTTGTTGTGTTTACTTTTAACCACAGTTTTTATTTGTTGCGGCTTGGGTCGTGTAGTCATAGTATTAATAAGCGGTGTACTAGCGGTACTTTGAGTAAAACCGATTACACTTTTCAATTGGTATCAAAGTAGACACTCTAACATACAAGAGTGAGATTGGTGTAATCTTGTGCTAATCGAAAGTTTTAGGGAAGGAGGCTCTACCACTCGACCACCTGTTCTTGATGGAACCAACTATGCCTACTGGAAGGTTAGGATGACTGCATTCTTAAAGTCTATGGACACGAAGACATGGAAAGCTGTACGTGCTGGGTGAACAATACCAACTATCACTAACGAAGGTGTAGTAATTGTCAAACTAGAGGATGACTGGATTGCGGAAGAACAAGAACTTGCTTTAACAAATGACAAGGCCATGAATGCTATCTTCAATGGTGTAGATATTAATGCGTTTAAGCTAATCAACACATGTACTGTAGCAAAGACTGATTGAGATACTTTGTAAACTGCATATGAGGGGAACCTTGAGGAATGCGAATGTCGGGGAACTCCAATAGTTAACGAGATTCGAAGATCTAAGAATGGAAGAAGACGAATCTATACTTGAGGCTTTTAGTGCAACTCATTTCTTCTTACTAGGCTCACCTTCGTTAAGGGACATCTCGAATATAGCCAAATTGCTAATCAGTTCGTCCAGGTTCTCAATATCCATTACCTTATGAGCAAACTTTTTGGGGAACGTTCCTTTCCTTACAAGCTTTTCATTACTCATAGAATCCCCCAACGAAAAAGACTCATTAGCCATATCCTTCAGTGTGTTGTTAAGGAAGGCATATTCTTGGAATACTCATGACATAGTAGGGCTCTGCGTGTGTTCAACAAAAGGAATCAAGTGGTCATGGAGTCTATAAATGTGAAGGTTCTGGACTCAGGAGTTGAGATGAATGATATGGTGCACCTGTCAATGACAGTTGGTCAACTGACAAGGAACATGTTGCTGATGGTAAAGGTGTTGATGACACATGTGATGACAGTCGACCTATACAGCTAGCCAGTCGAATCCAGAAGAACCATCCAGTTGATAACATTATTGGGGAGATTGACGTGTTACAACAAAGCAAGAAAGAACTAAAGGAGCATGTAAAACGGTTATCTTATTGGAGCAAAGATGTTTTACATATATAGTTGAGCCAAATAATGCTGATAAAGCCTCAAAGACGAAAAGCATTGATAAATGCTATGCAAGATGAATTGCCCAATTCCAAAGAAACGATGCGTGATCTTGTGCCTGCACTCAGTGGATCATAATGTCATAGGAACAAAGTGGATCAAAAACAAGTATGATGAGTAAGGAGTTGTTACTAAACAGCAAAGGGCTAGTGGCTCGCTGATACCACAAGTGGAAGGTGTAGACTTTGATGAAACTTTGTCTAAATGTTGCATTGAGGTACATATGTCTTCTTCTTAGGTTAGAATGCTTCTACGAAGTTCAAATTATACCAATGGATGTGGAAATGCATTTTTAAATGGTGTGGTTTGAAGAAGTATATGTAGAGAAACTGCAAGGGTTTGTTGGATGACAGCTGTTCCCAACATGTATACAATGCATCAAGAAAGACTTATGGCCTCAAGCAAGCCTCTCGAAATACTACATTTAGACTCTCAAAGTTCTTATCAATTAAGGGATAAGTAATTTGAGGAACTGACAAGAATCTCTTTATTAAGTATGAGAATTCCAAATTGATGGTAGCACAAATCTATGTCAATGACATAATATTTGGAGGAATGTCTGAACAAATTGCACGATGCTTTTTCCTGAAATGGATGAGTCCGAAGCTCAGATGAAAGACAAGCTATGAAGCAAATTATTTTCTGGGATTTCAAGTCAAGCAGATGAAGGACATCATTTTCATATCTCAGTCCAAGTATGCCAAGAACTTAGTGAAGAAATTTGGACTTGAAAATACCAAGTCGAAGAGGACGCTCACGAACACACGTGAAAGTCGGAAGATGTCGATGGCGCTTGCTGACATAAGAAACTACAGGAGCATGATAGGAAGTCTTCTCTATCTCACAACAAGCAGGCCATATATTGCATATTGTGTTGGAGTATTTGCCATATTTCAAGCGGTTCCTAAGTAAAGTCATTTGAATCAAGTCAAGAGGATCATTGAATATGTGAATGGTAATGTGGATTATGGTATTTTGTATTTTTCATACTACCAGCTGGGTAGGGTATCGCGATGCTAATTGGGCTGAAAATATTGAAGATAGAAAAGTATTTTGGAGGATGTTTCATTTGGGGACTAATCTTGTATCTTGGTTCAAGAAGAAATAAACTCGCCTGTTTCACAAATTGCTCGATACATAGTTGCCGGTAGCGCTTATACCCAACTTTTGTGGACGGCGAGATGCTTGAAGAATAAAATGTCGCAAGGTGCTATAACACTCTATGGTGACAACTGAGCGCCATCAATATATTCAGAACCTAGTGCAAAGATAGCGTAACAAAGCAGAGTCGGAGATAGAGACCACTTTATCGTGAGCTCGTTCAAGATAAAGTTTATTTCCTCGGGACACAGTACCGAGCAGTTAGCCATACATTTTAATAAAGCTTTCTGGATGCAAAGAAAGTTCGTGATCCTCGAGGTCCTCTCTTGATTACGGTTATTGACAAATACTAATCAAAGAAGAGTCAGCATCACTAGGAGGTATTTAGGCCGATAATTCATGTTAATCGGGTAACAAGCTGCTCTCGTGTCCGATAAGGTGTTATAACTATTGGCACATATGGAGACGTTACAATTTTGATGAATTTGTTTTGGCGAGAAATCTTGAAGGAGAAGTTAATTCTCGAGTTAAAGGAAACTATGGTTCATCTATAAGTTCTTGTCTTAACCACCACATTCCTTTTTACAACCATTCCATATATCCTCCACAAATCACACCAAAATCGCCACAAACTTACTTCAAATTCACCCTTTCTTCTTCACAATCATCACAACCGTTCACACAATCTATTTTCCCGTCTACCAAATTACTCACAATCATCCCATATTTTCTCAAAAACAAACAAAAATCCCAAAACTAAAAATGGTTAAGACACGAAGAGGGATTAATACACCTGGGAAGGCGACTAAAGGCAATAACGAGGGCGCTGGGTCGGCGGATGATGCAGAAGTTGAACTACCTGGTGATTTATGCTTATTTTAAGGCGAAAGGGCGAAAGTCGAAAGTACAATGCTGGGACAAGCATGAGGATTTAACCCGTGTTCAAATTAACCCAATTAAGAGTATTCCTCCTGAAACTGTGATTCATGATTCCACAATGGAAGTAGCCCCCTAAATCTGGAAGCAACAATTATTTATCAGGTGACTACATAAATAAAATTGAGAATCTTAACAACCCTAGGTCGAAAAGTAGTAGGTTAATGTCAAGACGCATTTACTGCCGATGAGAAGTCTCACGATGAAATCGAGGCTGAGGAGAAGGTTTTGGAGAAGAAGTTGCCCAATTGTTAAATAAATAGTCAATGACTGTTTCTAAGATGTCGGTTGCAGATGTGTCGATCCATCTTTTAAGCCATCTGTCAAGACACCATGTAAAGATTACAGCCCCTGTCAGGTCTGAGCAACTGGCCAAAGGACAAGCTTATGCAGGATGTTCAAGGATGGTAGATGTCACATGCCGAATACGCGATCGAAGGTGCTGGAGGTTCCAAGCACTGAAGGCTTGGGTGTGGACGTTAATCTAAGTGTCGAGGACATGTTGGAAGGATTGTAAGATTCTGATCCCATATTAGGGGATATGTTAGAGCCAACCATTGATGACTCAAGAAAAGACCCTATGGTTGAGGGTATGGATGTCGATGTACCAACTACTGTTGACACAGAGCCTTTGATTGCTAAGGGCCGGGCCGATGGAGGTCTCATACTGTTGTCACCGACATTTGTGTCGGTGACATCTCATATCCGTATAAATCCCACGGCGATGCCGGTCGTAAAAAGAAGACCAAGAAGAGAAAGCACACGAAGGTGATTGAGGCTGATGAAATTGCTGAATCTAAGAAGAAGTTCAGAAAAGAAGAGAGAGCTACTAAGAGAGCTCGCAAAGCTGAAAAGAAACTAGAAGGGATGCTTAGAGGTCAGGACGTCAAGAGTGTACATGATCTCAGATGACGAATTCTAAGACTGCGGACATGAATAGGAGGTGCCACCTATTGTCCAACCAAATGTCGATGACGAATGGTTGCCAGCCAAGATGAGCCATGTGATGAAAATGTTGATGAAGAGGCCCAAGAGTCCAAAAGCATTTATTACAGTTGTTGCGGATTACTACAGGAAATACTCACAAGCAAAGTTCCTCGGGGTCGAATGAAAATAAAACTAGAAAGGGGAACAAAAGAGTGCCGTGGACGTCACAAGCAGTTGTCCACGGCTAACATAGCACTCAACTCAAGAACGTATGGGCGGAGGTTTGTTGTCAATCAAAGAGTTAAATACGGTAGATGTTATCTAAAGCTTACCGTAAGAACGCCAACATATCAAAGCATATCGGGAAAGGGCATTTAGCCATGCCAACTGTTGAAGCAGTTGGACCCTATTATCCGAAGTTGGTCAAGGAGTTTGTCTGCAACATGACTGAAGATATTGATGATCCTGCGAGTCCCAACTTTCAAAAGGTAACCTTCCGTCATTTTACCTTTGATTTTTCTCAAGTCTGTTAATGCGTTTTTTATACGAGAAAGAATGGTGCGTAAACGGGCTACAACTGCAATCCCCTGAGATAGTCAAGGTGTTAACATGAGGTGCTGTTGACACTTGGCTTGACAAAGGGCTGCCTCGGTTAAGCTGCGTGAAGTACGCAGCTACGTATAAGGCAAGGGTCAAACTGTGCCCACGAGCGTCAACGAGCGCAATCAGACACTACGTGGTTCTTATATGATAGGCACAAGGGCCTCATTTAATTTGGGGCAATTCATATTTGATCAAGTCGTGCAGCATGCTCAATCTCATGCTATTCTCAAGCCTATTGCATACCCTAACATGTCACAAAGGATTCGGAATCACGTAAGGAGGATATTTCAATGCTAAAAGACACGCTAAAGGTTCAAATTTCGCTTCATTACCATCAGTCCAAAGTTGATGCAACCGTATTTATTAGAGATATTATTAGATATTATTGATATTATTGTATTAAATATATTATTTTGATTTGATATTCTTACAATTTGATGTAATTATAGTAGGTATATTATAATTATCTAGAATAGTTGATATTGTGTAAATTGATAGAGATTGTATCAATTAATGTGTATCTTGTAGATCAAGTATTCTACCTATAAATATAGCTCAACCTCATCAATATTCGATGAGCCAAACAAACAATTCTTCTATCATGATATCATGAGCCAACTCGATCACAACCATTATGTTTCCGCTTTCTTCCTCAAAAGTATTTTTCTCTGCCCCCATTTCAATGGGTGATAAACACCACCACCCTTCCTTTATGATCACATCATATTTCTTGGTTTTCATTTTACTTAATTCATCCGCTCGCTATTTTAAAACTTTTTTTTCTATGAAAATTCTCCAATGTTTTATATGTTAGGTTGCCTGCGCTTATACCACGGGCCGAAATTACAACACCAAAAAAAGGTCTATTACTTCAATTATATTAGGCCGATTATTTTCTCACATTATGTTGTGGTTATCAATCAACTATTACACAACTCATATACTTAGTTGTTATCCTCATTTAGAAATATTTTCAAGAGAACGACATTCATTTTTCTCCCATTTTATGACCTATTAATTTATCTTTCATATTCCATAAACAACCAAAAAAAAGTTTATTTTTATTTTCTTCTTCCTTTAATTTTCTCAATGATAAATTCAGAGAGTTAAATTCAATGCACAAATTAGTACAGTTAATTTTGAATGATTTCAAGACAACAACTCCATCAAGTTCAAAATTTCGCCTCGAGCCTCTTAACGCAAGCTCAAATCAAGGGAGTATTATAGATATTATAAGATATTGTTGATATTATCTACCCTATATGTAATGTGGGAATGAGGTACTGAAGTTATTTTATGAGGTCCTATGTTATCATCAGTAGTTATTAACATATAAACATGTCACCATGAGAAATTATAGAATTTGGTAGTTACATATTGTTTGTCAAATATGCTAAAATTATCTACTTTGTATTTGTTGAGTTTTTAAATTTGATCACGCGACGCTGGGGGTAGATTATAATCTAATGCGGGAAATATGTCCCATTACACTTATTTCACTTATTATCCAATTATTTTCTTTTCATTTTTCTTCCCATATATACATGGAATACATTATTTTAATAATTAATATTATATCAATTGTACAAACTTAATATAAAAGTAATGTTGAATACTAATTGGCATTACTTGACTATGCCACCAATAACTAGTATATATAATCAAGTAAGTTGATAATTAGGAGTTTCAAGCCTGTGTTTCAAATCTCCTAAATATAGAGGAGAAATTATAATTATTTAATTTTCATGAATAGTTTCTATAAGAATCCACCTATCAAGTAGTATCTTTATGATCATCAATAACAATTAAGAGATTTTCTCATTAATTTCACATTTTTATGATAAAATCTCATAATATTAAATTATCAAGGAATTCATTCATCCTCATTCAGTTATTTTTATGATGCACATATATTTTTATAATTTACAAAGAATTATTTGTCAACATAAATTCATGTAAAAATTAACGGAAAAAATCATGTACTATGAAAGTTGGATGCACCCAGTTCACATGTGCCGGAGTGCACATACAACTAGTTGTATTAAATATATTATTATGATTTGATATTCTTATGATTTGATGTAATTATAATAGGCATATTATTGGTTACCTAGAATAGCTAATATTATGAAAATTGATAGAGCTCATATCGAAAGTACCACGCAACTTGTTCTATAATAAAACAAACAAATGCAACCAAGATCGAATAAATGTATATAAAAGCACTACAAAAAATACATATACATATATGTATAAACGAAAGTACTTACATCGCAAATGAGATCACCAAGTTTCTCTCTCCTCGAAGCCCCCTTTCACCTCCTAGTAACGAAAGACGAAAATGCCCGCTAGTCCACACCAAGAGTTGTCGACCGAGAGCAAATCAAGTCAAAAGCTCCGACTCAATCTTACTATGGAGGCGGGAGGCCATGGGCAATAGAGGAGAAAGACGATTGTTAGGGTTTTTCATCTTTTCTCTTCCCTTATATAACCCCCTTCCCATTTCACCCGAATAGCTAGACTCTTAACTAACGAGCCAACTCGTTAAAAACCAAGCAATGTCGAATGCCACCCAGTGAGTAACTAACGAGTTACTAATGAAGCCAGATTGTTAAACCATCAATTGAACTAGCCTAGTTAATCGATTCCGGTTTGTCCAATTCTTTATTTTACATTATCAATGTAAAACTCGATTGGGTATCTCGTTGATTTCAATCTACCTCAATTTGAAAAATCACGATTTAATTTATAGATGGAATAGCGACTCAACGCCATTGTATGTAAAAGGATTTTCTCGTCAGATAATATTAGTCGTGAGTAATAATATAATTGACCATGATTATTATATCGATTATGCATCTCATCTAGCAATCTTGCATAACCCCTAATATTATCGTGAGCTCCAATTCAGTAATTTATAATTACTATTTATTGAACACTTAGTTTGGAGTAATCATTTAACTAAAACTAGTAAATTAGTTGTTACAACAATTGCTCCAACGAAGCAAAACCATGTGCTAAGCCACACAGCTTAAACACCCACGACTTTTCTTTTACTCGAAATAATCGACCAAAATTTACGGGCGTCTATAAACCAATCAGTCCCATTGAGTCTGAGGATCTACCTTTGTATATCAAGGATGGATAAATCCCTTTATAATATATAACCACTCCCATCGTCAGACTCACCGTGTCACCTAACATACGCCAAGAGTAATCCCCACTTGGGCGCGTGACGTTTGACATAGTCAAAGCACACAACTCATATAACATAAGTAGTTATATACGCAGGTATAAGAATTGTTAAACTTAATAGTTCTAAGCAAACATCATAGGACACAGATATACATATCTTCTATGATTTTGGCAGTTAGCCAATCCAACTCCTCAAGATGCAAACCGATAGCTCATAAGATCATCAAACTATAAGCCTCATGATCCAACAAAACGGATCATAAATAAATCATTATGTTGGTCATAAATGCTAGTTCTCGCCAAAAACTATCGCTTGTCCTAATTAGGAAATTTCTATCTCTGTTTCTAGATTCTGAAGAGTTGCCAATGCTTTCACGTTGCCTCTCTAGAAACTATAGAGTTGCCTTGGAATTTATTATTTTGACCAATTGTGAAATAATAAAGGACTATATAAATGAATTACGTATTCATATAATATAATTAAAAACTAGATTATAAACAAGAATTACTTTGTTCAATCAATTGCTCAACTTATTCTAGAAAGTAAATGAACTTGTTGTATCCACTCCACCCTGTGTCGGCCTGAGGTTACATCATCATCAACCTGTACACCAAAGTCACCAACGATGGAGGCCAACAAAATGTCGACTTCATTTGAGATTAATAATAACAAATACTTTAGTCCATCGTAGAACGAACAACACATCTGCAGAAAAAAAACATCATCAACAAAACATACTACAGAGCCATTCAATAAGCGCTATAGAAATCGAGGTACCAGGAAGTAATTCTACGGAAAACCCACCTTTCGCACGTGAAGAAGAATTGAAACTCCTCAGAAACACATCAACATACTCTCTCAATGACATACCTCTTTGTTAGCCTAGATATAACCTTAGGGGGGTGAATAAGGCTTGCTGTCTTTTTCGAGTTTTAATTTAATAATGCGGAATTAACAAACTATAGGAATAAAAATAATATGATAGACCGACTACCCAAGCTCGAGAATGATTAGTCAATAATTGAACAACCAAAATGATTAGCGAAAATAATAAGAATACTTGAAATTAAGGAGCAAAGATAGAAAGACGATACACACGATTTTAACGAGCTTCGGTTCCCCTAATGCCTCCCGAATCGGGCCGACTTTCCAACCTCGATTTTGGCAAGATAACTAGCTCTCAAGAATTATTCGACACAAGCAAATCCTTCTCAAGACTATTATCAAAACACCCAGCCTCCAACCAAGTGACCCAAGTTACCCGCTATGATTTCAACACCTAATCTAGCTGTGATTGGGAACCCAAGAATACCCTCTCTCTCTAGGATTTCACTTCACTACTCCACCAGAATAAAGAACCCTATGCTACACCCTCACACAAGGATTTACTAAACGCAATTGAGCAATACACTTAATTAATAACTAGGAAACTCTACAAAAAAGATAATGAACATTAAATGTGAGAGTTATTGACTTTTTTTTGAATTGGAAGGAATTTAATGCTTGAGAATTAGGTCAAAAAAGTTGGGGGTTTTAAAATAGAAGGGGACTTATATAGTGCACAAAAATATATTAAAATGGTCACAAGATTTGAGACCCCATCGAGAGATCCGGGTTCGATGACCGATGGGGCCAAGCGGCACCCTGCTGGCAAGCCTCCTCCGTAGACCCCACGAGAGGTGCCGTGGTCTCGATCATCGAACCTCTATTCCAGACCCATTCTTCAACGGGATCTCGATCATCGGGACCTTGAACGACCAGCCCTCTCGATGGGGTCTCGATGGTCTAATGCTCTTCGAAAATAAGGATTGTTCTGCCACTCGAAACAAAATGACACACACCATTTGTACGACTTTAACAATGAATCAATCTATACTTTAGGATTAAAACTACGGATCATCACTCTTAAAACTATTCAAGATTAAACCGCAAAGTCATTTCCTTCCTCATACTTAAAACAACATATACTAAAGTGTAGAGTTTCCTTACAAACGCCTATAACAATAAAGACCACGAGCTCCTTGAATAGCTTGGCGCTTGTTAGACTCAACCTTGAGCCTCCGAACATCCCGATCAACCCTTTAAGCGCTTGAACTTATTAAAGAATAAACCTCGATTACACGCTCACTTGAAACGTGATTAGTTCGCTTAAATAATTTGTTATCTTCAAAAAAGCGTTTGAATCGAATACCATTATTCAACAAACTCCCTTTTGATAATAACAAATTGACGGCGCTATGGTTAAATATAAAATATAAGCAACGCCCCTTCAACATAAGATTCCCAAAGTTTTCTTATGAACAACAATAACAACCACGGATGGTATATCAACAAAGCACTAAATAATAGCATGGCACGAAATAGTTAATAAACATAAACAAGCTATCATAAGAAAAACTATAATCCCAAAGCATAAGTCTATTTCACACTCCCTCGGGGATCATCACAGTGGGGCATCAAGTCTAAACAAGACACAACTAAAATAAAACATAAAAACATAAAGGTCAAAGCCATCAAAGCCCACTAATTTATATTCGACCACCGCTCCCCGCCAAGAAAGATCCCATTGCATCCTCCTCATCATCATCAGCCAAGATAATCCCCGCCACCAATACCCTATAAGGCGCTACCGGATGCGAAGTGGTGCCTGACGTGAACTAGCACCCGCATCCGGTGGCCTCAACCCGCCTCGCCGTCCGAATGCTCCAAGTATTTCTTTTGTGGGGCCTCAAGGTCCCTCATTTGCATCCCCAAAACATGAGAATTTCACAATCCCTTTCGACATAATCCTTTGATCTTCTTGTTTTCCCTTGAAATGTTTCCTCGCCTTTTCATAAGTCAAAATTCTGATTATCTTCTAATGACTTGTTTCCTCCGTGCAAACTCATTTAGCCTGGGCCTCATGATCTTGAACATTTTGCCCGCGCCTCATGGTGAGCGCCACCACCACTATCATCACCTTCTTCATCATTATCGTCATCCCCATCATCATCATCAGAGTCCTCATCATCAATATCCTCATCGTCCAAAAACACGGATCCTCCAAATCATCGACCTCCCTAAACCACTTCCTTCCCATCATAGCTAGAATGGCTTTTCTATCCTCCCGATGAGCCAATTTTGCTTCCCATTTCCACCAAAGACGATTGCCGTGATAAGCACAGCGCACGCCTTGAAATATTCTTTGGTGATCCTACGGGTGCCCCTGTATCAATGGCACACACTTGGAAACACTTCATCGCCTCCCAAGATTCCATACATGTGTGATAAGCATCCTATAGGAAAGAGCTGTAGCCTTGGTATTTCCCACGGAGCGACGCATGGAAGGCGATGATAACGGGAAGATTGGATTCGTTCGAGCATGAATCAGAGAGGGCGAGCCACCACCTACCGGATTCCTATTCGAGACCCGACGGGTACCAAGTGACTTCACAAAACAAGTGTTGGCAATCTTGCCTCCCGGTATACAAAGTTGTAAACAAGGTGCATCTACCCACTCCCTTCTACGGTACCCGTTTAAATCTACAACCATTGTTCAACATCGTGGGTCACATTAGCCAATCAATCTCTGTCTCGAGGCCGCTATCAAACGCATAACTAGGGAAAAACCTAATTTACTTAATAAAACCAAAGTCTTCCTAAAGTTCTCATCTTATACTCAAAAGTCTCATTAAATTCCAACTTAATATTAAGATTATTACTATCGGGAGTTTGTATAACCACATGCCCATGTTAAATACACTCAATCCGGGAAAGATATCATAGATCTCTACCCAAAATTCTCCCACTTTGGAATTCGACAAGATCCCAGAAATTTGTCCCCTCCAAGTCTCCTCCATCAGAAGTACCCATCAAGAATGTTAGGTTTGCCTAATCTATCTTTGCTTAGAATATAGCATTACACCCAAAAAACTTTAAAGTAATCAATACGAGGGATCTTACCACATACCAAAGTTCATAAGAGTTTTGTCAAGAATAGTCTAAGAAATACCCGAAGTTGATAGTATAACAAGCGGGTGTCCATGGGCATGTCCCTCAAAAGTATTTGGCAAGTTTTGTTCATTTAACATAGTCCGACCCATTTCTTGAATGGTCCTATTCTTTCGCCTCTCCATTAACTCCATTTTGTCGAGGTGTTTCTTAAAAGCCGAAAAGCTGCGTTGATCCCATACTCCCACAAAACTTTCGAAATCCTCTATTTCGAACTCACTCATGGATCGCTCTATGGCTTTGATTTTGGAGTTTTTCATTCATAGAGCTTTCTACAACTTAGCAAACTCTCTTTAAACCCATCACTCTTATTAGCAAGACCAATTACCCAAGCAAACCTCCTCGACACCATCCACAATTACAAAGACATATAGATCCTCCCAAGCTCATTACAACATCCATCATCTTCCAAACAAATCCATATGTAACAATCGAGCACATGGTTTCAATGAACAAGATTTTAGATTTAAAAGATGATTTATGCATTTTACCGAGTCGACATGCATCACAAAGTTTATCCTCAGACGTGAGACTCGTGCATCTTTACATGCGAGTGCTTATGCAATTTAGATAACATTTCAATGCTAGCATGACCCAACCGTCGATGCCATAAACTCACATCATCATGAACCACATTCATGCAAATATTACTAGCTTCAACCAAATCAAAATTTACATAGTAAACATTATTCAATCGATAACCATGCACAACAAATGAAGATTTACATTCAATGACACATTTATGTTTAGAAAACTTGACTCATAATCATTTTCGTGATAATTGATCTAATTCTTAGTAAATTAAACTTTTACGCCATCAATGAAGAAAAGTATTTTTAATCTTAAAACAACCTTTCTACTAATGCATTCTTTACCTAAGATTTTGGCAGCTTGCTGTTAGCAACTTACATTCTCACCGCTAAGTGCTACCAAGCTTTAAGAAAAGTGACTTCCGTCATATGTGCCTTGAGCATCCGCTTATCCACCATCCAAATATTATCTTTCATGGATGAGCGTCCAACACAAAATCAAGTTTCATTCGAGGCATCTAACGCGATTGGGGTCCGGGGTTAGTAAGTAAAATGGATTTCACGATCCATTTCAATCTTTGAGACTGGGACATAGGTTCTAATCTCACTAACCTTGAACGGACATCTAGAAGACTCCATGATTTCCTTTTCTCACAATAAGTGCAAGTGAAACGCGGTCTAATAAATTGAATACCGGATGCATTTAAGCAACATTAGAAGGATAAGAGTTATCACTTGAATAGCCTAATCCTTTTTGCTGGTTGGATAACGTTGAGTTATCAAGAATTTATCCAACTTGTTTGTTCTCAAGGAATACAAGTTGAGTGATTTTTGAGTTCTACATTTTCCAACTAAACCTTACTAAGACTTTTTAAGTCTAATTTTTCAAGAATCTAATAGCTTTTTAAGATTGAGTCAAGCTTTAGCAAAGTAAAAGGAAATAAGTTAAGAACTTTCTCGAAACTTAGAAACAACTTTGAATCTTAGAAACTTTTTGTAGTCTCGCAACATGGCCATGTCTCTATCATCCTCACTTCAATTTTCTCTAACAACTTTTTGTGCTTTAGCCTACAAGAGCCATTTTCTTTTGTCCTCAATTTCCAGCCTTGTTCTAGCAATTATCTTCGCTTCAAGGATCGAATCGATCTTGAGGAAAGAGTCTTGATATCCTTGGCTTCATTTATAGCACATACTTTTTGGCCAAACTCGGGATTGACGGCTTCAATAATTCTCCCATTCAATTCTTCTAAGGAGAATGTCTTCCCTAGAGAGTCCAAGTTGTTGATGATGGTATTGAACCTTTGATGCATGTCTTTGATAGACTCTCCATGATACATTTCGAAGGTTTACCTCTAGTCAAAAGTCGAACCTTGTAGTCTTCACTGACTAAACTAATATGGGCGGTTTCTAGCAAGTCCATATCTCCTCGGGCCGACAGATCCCTTGACTTCGAGTATACTCCTCCATGCACATGGCATTTGAAGAACGTGAATGGCTTTAGAATTTAACTCTACTTTCTTGAGTTCCTCGTCCTCATCACTCCATCATCCTCTTTATCCACGTCCTCAATTGGGGACTTCACCACGCGCATTCCACCTTATATTTTCCTCGTCCGCTCGGTTAAGTTCCTCAGCGAGTCTGCTTGAAGAATTTGATACTTCATGGAAACGAAAGTGGGACCCTTGATGATCACCTCCTACACTGTAATCAATGCTTTGAACGTGATACTTGAAGGCGTTACACCAATAGTCATAGTTTGATCCATCAAGCAATGGTGGCCTTGCACTTGACCTACCTTCAACACAAAGTTCCCCCGAGCTACCTATATATTCTAAGCACGCCCATGATCTTTTCTACAAGATTTTAAGCTTTAGTCAGAGAACACGGGCTCGATATAAATTGTTAGCCTAGATATAACCCTAGAGGGGGTGAATAGTTTAAGTTAAGTTATTATCTTTTTTTTCGAAGTTTTGAATTTAATAACGCGAATAACAAACACAGGGAATATAAGTTAATCTGGATAGACCGACTCACCAAGCTCAAGAATGATTAGTCAAGAATTAAACAACCAAAAATATGATTAGCTAAAATAACAAGAATACTTGAAAGTAAAGAGCAAAAGATAGAAAGATCATTACATGACGAATCCAGCTTCGTTCCCTAACGCCGAATCGTCGACTTTCTCCAACCTCGGTAAAATATAACTAGCTCTTGAAGAATTGTTTGATTACACACAAGGAACTTCTCTCAAGACTATCAAACACCTACCCTCCAACCAAGTGACCTAAGCACTGGGCTAAGGATTTCAACACCTAATCTACCTAGATGGGAACCCAAGAACACCCTCTAGATTTCACTTCACTATCTAACTAGAATAAAGAAACCCTATGCTACACCACAAGGATTTCACTAAATCACAATTGAGGATTGAGTAATACAATTTGCAATATTAACTAGTAAACTCTCTACAAAAGATAAATGAAGATTAAACAGAGTTATTGAATTTTGCCTTTTGAATTGGAAAGAATTTAATGCTGCTGAGAATTAGGTAAAAGTTGGGGTGGGTTTTAAAATAGAAAAGAGACTTATATAGTGCACAAAATATGCTAAAATGGCGTTGCATCGGTCTCGATGAGCCCTCGATGGGCCAAGGGTAACGGCTAGCGTTCTCCGCGACCCTATCGAGGCCGTGGTCTCGACACGGAACCCCATCGGCATCTTTTATTCTTTCTCGACGGGTCTCGATCATCGGGACCAAGAACGAGACCAGCCCCTCTCGATGGGGTCTCGATGGTCTAATGTTTCAAAATAAGGATCGCTTAAGCCACTCTCAAACAAAATGACACACGCTCATTTGTACGTGACTTAACAATGAATCAATCTATACTTAGGATTAGAAACTACGGACTATCAATTTTAAAACAATTCAAGATTAAACCGCAAAAGTCATTACTCTCATATTTAAAACGACATATACTAAAGTGTAGAGTTTCCTTACAAACGCCTATAAATAAAGAACACGAGCCTTTGAATACTGGCGCTTGTTAGACTCATCCTCGAGCCTCCGGAATATCCTGACAACTCTTAAGCGCTTGAACTTATTAAAGAATAAACCCGATTACATCGCTCACTTGAAAATGGGATTAGTCTGCTTAAACAATTTGTTATCTTCAAAAAGGTTTGAATCAAAACCATTATTCAACACTCCTCTTTAGTCTCGACCTCCTCCTTACTCAGGTCAACAAATAATGGGCAACATAACCAACACATCCCAATCTCAACATTCATGGGCAACTAAAGTGAATGAGGCAAGAGGAAAGAATATTTCGTCATCTAGAAAAGTTCATAGATTTTCCAGACTAAATATTTCATCTTCTTAAGATAACAATCTATTTCAAATGGCATTTATGTCTCCCCAACCAATCCATCTCCAAAATAAGATCAAAATCATTCATCTCAAAAGGAAGTAAATCTATCTCCAGACATTGATTTTCAATACTCAAAGGACAATTTCTAAGTACCTCCTCAATCTTAACAGACTCTCTCTTCCTTACCGGCGAATTAGAAGTCGATAGCAAGAATTCTCATGAAGTTTCGAATATTACTGGAAAATTTCGTAGATAAGGAAAGAATGAGTAGTTCCAATCAAAAGACTTAGCTAACCCATATAAATTTAGAGGACTACAAGACTCTAGGAGAATCCCGAGCTCGCCGAAAAGTAAATCACAAACTCCCTGATCAAGAATCGTTCTAGCACCACCCGAGTAGTTCTAGCAATATTACTACCCGACTATTTCCAACCTACTTCCGGAGTTTCCCCGACACCAAACCTAATCTCCACCTAATTTCCCTTTGATAACCTCCTCTACTCTCGGCTGCACCGAGAAAATGCTAGTACTTCCAAAGAACACCTTGCCTCTGGAGACAATTAACAACAATGTGTCCTTCCCGCCACATCGACAACGTATTCACAACTCAATCACGACGACTCCAATAACATTACGACCCGGCTTTATGACAACGGAAACACTCAATGTTAGTCTGCCTCCCCTGATAACCTCTCTGAGATCCTCCGAACCGACTAAAAGGTCTGGGCACAGAAGCAGCAGTGCTAAATTGAGAATTAGTAGCAGGGGCACTGAACTGACTCGTCAGAACGACTAAACTACAACGACGCCCTCGAACCTGCCAACTGATTGACCACCCATCCTAGAAACATCATGTCTTCCTCTTTCTCCCCACTAGCTCGGCTGCCTCACCAACTCCATCTCTACTCCGCAGGACATCATTCAAGAATTCATGAAAGGTTGCATACCTGAGTACACAACTGCATGGATCTCTCAATTCATCCCATCCCCTCGAATCTCAATCCTTCCTCTCGCCAGATTTACCGGAAAGAGACGCATGTATCACTAAATCTTTCATAGTCATTTATATTTCTGGCCCCCTTGAGTAAGCTGATCAATTCTCTTTCTAAAGCCGACATGTGCACTCTAAGACAAAAGCTCTCAAATGCTTCTACAACCGCTCTCCCACATCACTGTGTCCGGCTCCAAATTCGCAACCAAAGATCTGTGTACATTTTCCACCAATCTCGAGCGCCACTCGTAATCTATAACCGCAAATGTGGGTCTCAACTCTATTAATGCCTAATGACCAAAATATGCTCTCCAAATCTCGGATGAACTCTAATGCCCGGATCGGGAATTAGCCTCGCAAACTTCTCATGGTCCCACTTCAGAAACGGTCAAGCAGCTTGCTCAGCCTACCTCCCCCGGCCCCGCGGCAGTACTACGCCTCCGATCTCCATCAACATTTACCCCGGAACCTTGTTGTTCCACACTAGGCTCATCACTGCCTACAATGCTATCCACATTCACGCGGCTCTTGCCCTCTACTTCTTCTAAAGACTCTCCCAAATTCACTGGCCGCATCTCTTGTCAGATATTCAGAGTTAATCTTCATGTACTCCAACCTACGCCAAGGGCATCCTCAACAAATTATGATATAATGAAAGAAAAGAAAGAACACACTCCACAAGAAAACTCAACATGAAAACTCTCCAACAACCCAGAATAATATATGCATCTTTACCACACAAGACACCTTAAAGACCTTAAACCCGGCTCTAATAATTAAAATTGTAATAACCACCTGTGTCGGCCGCCTTGAGGTTAAGATCATCAACAACCTATACACCGTGAGTCACGAATCGATGGACAATAATAAAATGACTTACTTGAGATTAATAATAAAAATACTCTTTAGTCCATCGTGGTGAAAGAACAACACATCTCTAAAAAAATGCATCATCAACACAAACATAGATCAACCTGAATAATACAACCAATGTCAACATAGTCTCCCACAATACATCATAATAGTAGTATGGCTCACAATTTACCCCTCAATGTACAATATAAAAGTTCTAGAATATCTAAGAGGAGAAATCAGAGAATGACCGCTGGTGACTTCCTATGCCACCACCGCCTCACCTACTATCTTATTTCTCAGCTCGTGAACGCAGCCCACGTTGAACCCGATCAATCCTAAACCTAGGCATAAACGCCGCCCATGTGACAAAATAGTGAAAGAAGTCGTGAATCTTAGCGACGCTAAATACCACGAATGGTATCCAACCACATATAATTATACTTATATATAAAGTAGCATATGTATGAACGTTAATAAGACTACTAAATGAACCACTACTTCAAATTTCATAGTAATCTCCTATTTAATATTACATTACTACATCAATGAAAAAACACTCCACATATATTCATAACCATCAACAAATCTATAATCAAATATTCATTCAAACAAAACAACACAAACAATAATGGTTAGTCCAACAAAATGTATAACATCAAACTCCATCCGGCAGATCCATCCACCAACCGCACACATCCACCAATATCACACACATTCCCAACACATGTAGATACATATATACATCACAATCCTCCCGACCGAGGCTACCCCCCTCAATATGCATATCACACCTAACCTCCCAACTCCATCTGGGGCTACCCTCTCAATATGCATATCACACTAAAACCTCCGGCTCAGTGCCAATTCCTCACGTATATATATCATTTCACCCAAATCAACCTGTAAAAAGAATACACACACCAAACTTTAAATAATATTAATACCACACGCAACACAATCACACACAACACTCGTAGTATAATCATATCAAATTTACAACAATCTCATAACATTAACTTCAATAACTCAATATAAATTCCAATATAAATACGTAACAAACACATGCCAAAGAGTATACTATAATATATATGAGTGTTCCCATCGTGAGATTTGTAATTACCCTCGAGCCAAAGCAACTAAAATATTCTCAGGTAGTCCACGGCAGTCCGGGCTCAACTCCTATCCAAAGAAATTATATACATTATTTACCTTCCGATTAATAACCTTCTCTTATATCTATTAAATCTCAAAATAAAGATCAAATATAATCCAACAACCCGGTAAGGATCCTAGTCCAACAAAACTCCGCCCGGTTATCATATATCATAAAAATATAATTTTTCCCATTTAAATCCCGATTATTATTCAACATCTCATAATTCAAAATAAATATCATTAAAACAATTCAAAACTAGCAAAAATTTCAAAAATTCCAACTTTTAACAACATTCTAGTTACCAACTTGTCAACTTTAGGTGGAACGATTACTATGCGCGTTTAAACGACTAATAAACAACAAAATTTCCACCATTCTAACCCTCCATATAGTCGGCCCTCACTCCTACCCCAACACCATCACTTTAAACGATTTCTAATCAATCCTACAATCAATTCCCCAACTAATTAAACCATATTAAACAACCTTTAATTCAAACCCCAACTACTACCCAACTTACACAAACTACCTCAACATAATCTCTTCCAATCAACATCAAAATCAACACTTACTCTAAAAGAATTATATTGGGCGTTCAATAACATCCTAATATAATTTAAAGGAATTTTGGAAAAAGTCAACTTAAAAAGTCAGTTTAACCCATTCAACACATTTCACCCTTAAAGATAGATTATTATCACTTCTAACTACATAATCCAAGGTTAGATGATGCTCTCTATATCATTCAGTAAGTCTCAAAGTTCAAACTATAATAGTCAATAAAGTCAAACTTTCAAAATCTTTTGAAAATACTACCAAAGTTTCAAGTCGGGCTTACCTTTTAATTAATAGAGAATGATTTGGTGGGGAGGGACGATAGACCCACTTTTAGCTCTTGAGGTCAAAGTCGATATGAAAACGGGAGAAAGAAAAATCTTTTCTTTTCTATGGGGAATCTCGCCAAAGTACGGCGGGAAGGGGTCAGCGAGTTGTGATGAAGAAGATAAGATGTTGTGGTAAGGTGGAGATATTTAGAGGGGAAAAATTAAGTTCTGTTCAGTGCGGTGCTATTTCTCCACTTTTCGCATTTCAATTTTATGAAACCGATTTAAAATGTACAATTTCCCGTGACATAACCATTACTAACGTTAGTGCTTTATGTTGGTCAGTTGTTTCGCTTGTCAAGTAATTCAAATGCCCGACAGACGCGAGCAACTAACAAGAAGTCGCATACATTCTTCACGCTATTTAAGTATTTGAAGAGGATCTCGGAGGATCCTGTAAGATACGGTTTGACGAGCTTTATGGGTAACACTTGCTAATCCGCGAAACGTAAGATACACGCCTAAAAATAAATAGAATCGCTTGATTTGCTATAAATGTTGCAGTTTACACTATATTATGGCTTCATTTATGCATGAAGATGGCGTGAAAACAAGAGTGTAGTCTCAGACATCAGACAAGCATGAAATAAGTAGGATTTAACAAGCAGAAGGAATGTACGGAGTGTTACTATAAACTCCATTGTTCTTGTACAATCAAGTTTATGACACCCGGTTACAAATGCTTTTATTCTAGTTAAAACTATTAGTTTCATACATACTAGGGATAGTAGTGTGTGTCAAGGATGTGGGCGTATAGTCGTGGTTCGAGCTTATACATTCAGATTGGCGAGAATAGATGCAAGAGACGGGAAGCATTCAGCAAGATCCTATTTGTAATTCTTGGATCATATTGGAATTCTTCACTGTGCAAACCGCCTCCCTGCACGAGGTGCTGCTGGCAATCGGCCGGGTTACCAAACCTGTGTTTTTACTTTCGAGTTGCCGACCTTTACGCTTGTCGCTGGGCCTTCGAGTCATCGGGGACAGCTGGTTCATCACATTATTATTCGGCAGATTACACAATTTCACCGAGACGAGCGATCATCTTTAAGAAATGAGATCAAGGTAATTGTATATGGAGGGTTTTAGAGAAGCGAGGTCAACAACTTCGACTACACCGCCCTGATGACCTAATGCCTACCGGAAGCGCAGTTAATGATCGCTGCTCCTAAAATCACTTGATACGAGAACTGAGAGTCAGACGCGGTTTGATGGACTTCTCCTATTGTCAACAACGGAGGAGTACTCAATGATCAAGGTGAGGACGACCGACCATCAGTTAACAAGAGTTTGCACTTGCAACGACAAGGCTATGAATGCTATCTTCAATGCTGTCAATTAAAACGTGTTTAAGCTGATTAGTATATGTACGGAAGCAAAGACTGCATGGGATATATTGCAAACCGCATATGAGGGAACCTTGAAGGTACGAAT
Organism: Lithospermum erythrorhizon; assembly: GCA_019722365.1. Lineage (NCBI taxonomy): Eukaryota > Viridiplantae > Streptophyta > Magnoliopsida > Boraginales > Boraginaceae > Lithospermum > Lithospermum erythrorhizon. The sequence continues at coordinate 9,607 of JADFUC010001831.1, read as the reverse complement.
AAATGACTTCAAGCAGCCTAGCTACTAGATTTGAAACTCTAAGAATGCAGGAGGATTTAAATTTATAAGAATGTATACAGTGTTCTAAGGATAATGGCTAATGTAGTTGTTTGCCTGGCGAACTCCATGACCAAGAAAAATTAAGTAGGAAAATCAACATTACCCAAAGATTTGCTTCCGTAGGTAACCGCTATCAAGAAGCACAAGACCGGCCCATCATAAGCACGACAAATTGATATAAACTTGGCCACGCTTCAGAGGCTCTAATTAAGCAAAGACAAGTAAAAAAGAAAAAGTATTTTTAAAAGTCTCCCAGAGGATATAAATGATGAAGATTTGGGAGAAACTATAAACATGCTTGCTAAGAACTTCAACAAGACCCTCAAAAGATTCAACAAGAAGCCCTTCGCGATGAAGGCACATCCTTGCGGATTTGACAAAAACAACGACAGACAAGAAACCAAAGAAACAAAGTGGAACTCCAAGGCAGTCGGCCCGAGAAATCAAAAGGAATTTAGTGCGTAGAACGTGAAGGCTGGGGCACATTCAAGCGTAATGTCCCAACTATCTCAAGAAACAATTCATAATGGCTCCGCAACACCAGTTGATGATGAAACCGGCGACAAAGTTAAGATCAAGTTAGTAACTTTGTCGCATTAATCGAGTCATAGAGCTATTTGTCACCGACATCCTACGCGTGACTACAAAGGGAAGACGGTAGGAAGACATTACGGAAGAAGAAGTGCTTGAAAACTACAAACCGCCGACACTAAATGGGCAGCTAATCAAGACCCATGTGCTCAAAAGGGACGGCAGGAACAAATTAAAGATCGAGAACGAGGAATTAAGAAAACAGGACTAACAGATGAATGAACGCAACATTTAAATTCTCGTTGAATGCACTGAATAAAGGAGTATAGATCATGAATCTAAGCACATATACGGAAGAGATACTCAAGTAGAAAGAGCTGCTAAGTGGATAAAGACAGAATCGGGTTCGACGGGCGAAGTCGGGTCCAAATTTGTTCGAGAGATTGACACAAAGCTGCTAAAGACAGGAGAGCACCAACTGTAGGAGACATAGATGAAGAAAAGTATGGTGCCGCAATTATTATGGTAAGAAGCGGTCATATTGCCCCCCCATCATATAAATTATATGGACCGAAAGCGAAGCAAGTATCAACCACACAAACTCAACGTCAGCGAAAGCAAACGTAAGTCAACTAGCCTACACATCTTTGAAGACACGCTAATCGTTGGTATTTTTATAGTGGACGCCAAGACACATGACCGGGTAGCGAGGCATATATTACCCGTGATTCTGCTCTTCCGAAAGTGCGATACATGCGGACCTTCATGACGGAGGAAAAGGGAAAATTATTGGAAAAGGAGAGCTAAATGTTAATGGTCTACCTCACTTGATTGATATCCTACTTGTCAAAGGTTTGATCAGAATTTATCATCATAAGTCAACTACGCTGAGCAAGGGTAATGTAAGTTTCTTTTCTGTAAAAAGATGTACCGCCAATGACGCACGTGAAACACCGCGATGTATGGCACGAGATCACCGATAATCAAGTATACGTGGAGTCTGCTCGGTTTCTACGACATGGCAGAAAAGACGAGGATGCCGAGCTACGGCACAAAACTTACTGGTGACATACTCACTATAGAAACATTCAACAGATCATTACAAAGAAGTCATTCCGAGGGATCCTCTACTTGAAATTGAAAGATAGGGAATGTAGTCACTTATGATGGAAAATAGACCAAAATTGTCACCTAAGGCTAATATGTGTAACAACTCGTGTACTCGAAGCCGATGCAATAATGGATTTAACGAGGCCTTGGCGCAGTCGAAAGTATAAGAGGAAAGAGGTATGTATATGTGTGTGTGGATGAATTTTCTAGGTATACATGGGTGGAGCTTCAGTGGACAACCGACACGTTTGAGGTTGTAAAACGACTTATCCTACAAGTTCAAAATGAGAATGAACAACCAGCTTGTCGTAATCAGAGGATCATGGAAAAGAATCAGAAAATGTACCTGAGTTCTATACAAGTGAGGGAATTATTAAATGAATGCTCAAATTTCATAACCCTACACAAAAAATGGTGTAGTAGAGAGGAAGAATCGAACTATCCAAGAAACGGTGACGCGTCACGCTTCTACGCAAGAACATTTCTCTAAAATTTCGGGGTCGAGGCCATCAACACAAATTTTGCCACATTCATAATCGGGTTACTCACCCGACACAAACAACACAAATTATGAAATATAGAGGGGAGAAAAGCCAAATGCAATATTTGCTATTTTTGGTAGTTTGTGTTATATTCTACCGGATCGGCTCAAGTAAATTGGCGTCAAAAGGACAAGTATCTTTCGTACTAAGAAACAAATGTGCTTTCCGGGTTTTTCATAACGAAAGAACTCAATGTGTTATGAGTCTAGTAATGTGAAGGTATTAGACACAGAGTTGCAACTCATGACGCCGCATCCAAGACGCCGCACTGGCCAAAGACACTTGCTCGCACGTTAATGACAAATAAAGAGCGAAACAACAAAAGTTAATGACATGCGATGAAAGTCGACCATACAGCTGAATTCAAAGGACCATCCTATAGAAACATCATCGGGGCGATTGATCAAGGAATTACAACACGGAGAACCAATTTGACTATGTAAGAATGGTTGACTTCACAAAAGTCGCTTTTATTTCTAAAGCCTGCAACCAAAGAGCGGATGAAGTTTTCAAATATTTAACATTGGATAAATGCCATGCAAAATGAATTGATCCAATTTCAACGAATGATATGTGGGGAATCCTGTGCCAAGACCAAAGCGACTATAATGCTGAGCATGTGGACAAAATGGATGTTCAAAATAAATCCAATGAACAAGGCATCGTTATCAGAAGCAAGATTAGTGGCACAAGGATATTCACAAGTGGAAGGCGGGACTTGAGGAAACATTTGCCTCGTTGCCAGGTTGCAGGCTATAATTTCTCCTTAGCGTAGCTGTATTTGATGAAGCTTAAACTGCATCGCATGGACGCCAAGAAAGGCTCCTCAACGGGTAGTTGAAGAAGGTCTATGTGTAACGCCTTAAGGACTGGGCTAACACGACAAATGTCCCCAACATGCGACGATCGAAGAAAGCGCCGTATCGTTTCGGGCAAGCCCCTCGAAAGACGGTACGCATCATCAAGTACCTATCAATTCAAAGGATACGCAAGAGGATGAACCATACATCTTTGCTTATCAAGCATGAAAAGTGAATTTGATGGTTGCACAAATCTATGTCGATGATATAATTTTGGGAGGAATATCAAAACAACTAGTAACAATTTGTTCAACAAATGGAATCGGAGTTCTAAATGAGTACGGTAGGCGAAATAACTATTTTCTGGATTTTAAGTCAAGCAAATGAAGGATGGCATTTTATTCAAACTAAATATGCCAAGAATCTTGTTAAAAAAGATTTGGACTCGAAAATACCAAGTCAAAAGGACACCAAATACAACTATGCGAAAAATCAAGAAAGAGCCGATGGAAGCTCGATCGACATAAGCAATTAATCATCAAATATGTAAATGGTACTAACTATGGACTCTTTATTCTTTGATACCACACCTTGCGGTGTATCGCGACCGACGTTTTAAATGTAAGATGTGAAGAGTACGCCCGTGGATGCTTCTTTGGGAAATAACCTAGTATCTTGGCTTGAAGCAAAGCAAAACTCAAGTCTCTTTCAACGGCCGTAGGTCATACATAGCGTTATACTAACTCTACGGATGAAGCAATGCTGGAAGAGTATAATGTATGTCAAAATGCCATGACCTTATATCAGAATAACTTGAGTGCCATCAACATATCAAAAAATCTTTGTCCAAAGATAAATTCTAACCAAACACATTGATATCGTGCATCATTTTATACGAGTCAGAAGACAAGTGATATCCCTTGAACATGTGAGTACGCATAAACAACTCTGGCAGATATTTTCACTAAGGCTTTGATGCATGGTTTGAATCCTCGAGATCATCTCTGATTGCGTGTTGTTGATCAACAAGAATCAAGGAAGTGCTGTAGCACTCCCTGTGTGTAACAAGTGTTTAACAAAAAAGTGAGAACATGGGTTCTCATGAGGTTAAGTCAAGGAGCTATAGCAGATGTGCAAGAACTGTGAGAGTCTATTCTGGCTGAAAGGCGAGTTGGCGGGAAAAATGAAAGAGCCGTTTGATGACTCGGTATATGTCGTTTATGGCTATTTAATACGGTGGGATCTTGTCCAAATCACTCACATTCCTTTTAAACACTCTCACTATAAAACTCCTTCTTTCTACCAATTACAACCTGCCATTAAACCTTCCTATTCCATCTTTACATTGTTTAAAAAATCATCCATCAAAGGCCTCACTAATCGTTTCCTACAATAAAAGATGCCCATGGAAACCGACCAATTTCTCTCTTCAATTTTCTAAACCACTTTTGTAAGTATCAAGTAAGACACGAGGATTGAATACTTCCGGGAAGGTGACCAAGGGAAAGAAGAAGAAGAGTACTAAACCTGGCTAAAATGAAAGAGATACATAGAGGTTGTTTCCCTTGTTCGAACATCATCGATGAAAAATGAGGCTATTTTGAGTATCGGCGTCTCTCGGTGAGATTCCCCTGTCATAATGACTTAAATTTCAAAGTCGAGGTCTCGACAATACACAACAATTATATGCCATGTGTTGATTACACTAATGTGCGTGAACTCGATAACCCCGTGTCAAGTGAAATTCACAATGCGTATGATTTATGTTGGCGGGGAGTAAGCCCCATAATCGAAATTACTGTCAAGACATGAGAAAGGCCGAGGAGCCGATTATCAAGATAGAGTCTCTCGACTTCAGATAAGCTGCGATGTCAAAAATCGCAGTCTCACATGACCATCGCTATGTCATCTTTCAATGACGGACGTGAACCAACTCTCGTGAATGAACTGGGAAGGATGTTGTCGAGATTCTCATCTAGCTAAATAATGCTAACGCTGATCCGCGAGTGGAGGATGGGGCGCCTCGATTCTATTACCGAACCAAACACCTAGGGATCGGGAGATTCACGAACCAAGTGTCAAGGATACTTTGAATGTAACTGATGTTACAAATGATCAGTCAAAGATATCAGATGTTGACACTATGGAGGGTATGTCCTCTGACATACCAAAAGTTAGCGGCGAGAGTCTGACCAAGAGGCTCAGCTGGTTGATGCTCAAGGTATTGAGCACCTTGGACGGAGAGACATTGTGTTTCCTTCTTCTAAAACAAAGAAATCCAAGAAGAGGAAACTAAAGAAAATAAGTGAGGCCTGTTCTTCCGAGCCTAAACCGTCTAAAGAGGAAAGACGCTAAAAAGGCCGAGAGCCGGCAGGCGGCTTAAAAGCCGCCAAGGCGCATGCAGGACCGCCGAGGCGTATGAAATCAGAGAGAAGGAGGCTTAAGCGAATGTTGTCAAGAATAATCTCGATTACCACTCACCGACACATCCGTCGAGGACGCATCGAGTGCCCGAGCACAAAACCACAAGTTAATGATGTCGGTGACTCAATGAAGAGATGTCGTTGTTTGGATTGGCAGGCGAGGAAGGCAAAAGGCAAGCCTGCATTGAATAAGAATCGAATCCTAATTGGGAATCGGCGATTCCAAGAATGTAGCCGATGTCCCCACAACCAATGTGTCTCTCACATCTGAAGAAGCGATGGCCAGGTGGAAGTTTGTGGCCAACCGACGTGTAGCTGCTGAGAAATTGTTGTAAAAAACGACGCAGAAGAACTCCAACATCATGGGAATTCTTGAGGAGGCTGGAGTCATGGCTACTGTGGAGGTTACCAGCCCTTATTATCCGAAGCTTGTCCAGGAGTTCATATGCAACATGTCCGAGGACATCGATGACACTGCAAGCCCTCACCATCATAAGGTAACATTTCGCAATCGTACCTTTGATTTTTCTCCGGTTGATAAATGATCACTGAAGCACTCCACCTGGAAGTGGCACTGGTACAATTTGAGGACTGTTGATATAGTCAAGGTGTTAACAAATGGAGTTGTTGGACATGGCCAAATAAAGGTCTCGCCATCTTCTAGGTTGAGGTTAAGTATGTTGTGTCGCATAAGGCAGAGTTGTAAATTGATCCTCACTACCCATAACACCAAGCTTCTCAAGCATCGGGAAAGTTTCAGATATGATTGGAATCGGTGCTTCTTTCGATATGGGGAGGATGTTTTTGATCAAATCAATTAACATGCCACTCATGTCAGGTTGAAGCCAATCATACTCGAAATGATTTGTAGCATTCTTTCCTCGAAAGCAAGCACAACGATATTCTCGACATCCAACGATGTCGGTGAAGTCGATCCGTAGTCATTACCATCACCCAAGATCGATTGAAGGGATTCATGTACGATCTACTTCCGGGTCTCGTGACTGAAGAAGATACTCCACAACTCACACCGATGGCACAAAGGCAACCTTTGGGTGCGAGGAGACAGTATTAAATTGGGCGATCTGCATTTGAGCATGGCTCTTAAATCGTGCTGTGGTACGACCGAGGAGTCCGACCGGGTCGCATGACGCGCGCTGAGATGATTACAGTTCGAGTAGTGTTGTCGCTCGCCAGCTTAGAAACTAGTACTTTGGTTATGTTTTACACAAATGTGGGAGAGTGTCCGCAACGGAGGAACCCATGTGCGGAGTATTTTTTCTAGTTTGTCACGTGATGCGTATTGGTGGATGCGCTGAGGCCACCTTGCGATGTGGCTTTGTTTCTTTTATATTGATTCCCTGCTTTGCTTATCCGTCTCTTCACCGATGTATTGATACCAAGTGCTCTTAAACAATCCATCTTGCTTTGTGTTTATTAGCTGGGTATTTACGCCGTGGTTTTCTATCATGATATTTACACTTTATTTGCGGTTATACCTTAATATGATTTGGGTAGGTTCTCAAAATATTTGTCGCTAAAAACTTACCTAAAACGGGAAGTTTGTTATGCTTTATAGTTGATCAAGTGTTTCGCTTGTCACTTCATCACGCCCTGACGACAGTGAGCAACTAGTCAAGAGTCGCATGTGATTCTTCACGCGAGATTTTGTTGCCATATTTGAAGAGGATCTCGAGGATCCTAGAACATATGTTTTCATGGAGCTTATGGGCATGCATTTGTTAATCAAGGATTAAGATACACGCCTAAAATAAATAGATTATATTGACCGAAGCATTTACTATTTGCAAGAATTAAAGGATTCATTTATTATGTACATGGAAGCTGCTTATAGCAAGCTTATAAACGTTGCATGTGCTCACACTATATTATGGCTTCATTTGTAGACGAAGACAAGTGAAAACAAAGAGTGTATTTGTATATCAGACACATGTAGTTTCAGGCGAGGATTTAGTGCGTAGCCGAATGTACCGAAAAGTTACTTATAACCCATTAGTTCTTATACAACCGCTTGTGACACCTGTTACAACAGCTTATTCTAGTGAAAAACTATTATAGTTTATACATACAAGTGATGCAGTCTGTAGCCAAGGATAGGGTGTTATACCAGTGGGGAGCCCAGCTTATACATCTCAGATTGAGCAGAATAGTAATAAGAGAATGTATATTCCGAGTAAGACCCTATTTGTAATTCTTGATCATATTGGAATCCTTCACCGGCAAATCAGCTTCCTGTGACGAGGTATTTATGGTACCGAATCGGTTACCAAACTGCGTTTTTACTTTCGGAAGCTGTTTACTTTGCATGCTTGTCGTTGGCTCGAGTCATTGAGCGCTTGGTCCGTCACATTGTTATTCTGCAGATTACAATACTTCACTCATCTAATACTAGCTCCTAGATATATCAATTTTATTCCAAAATTATTTATACTATCTCCGGGTCCCACCACCAACCGATATATATATAGTATATATATATATATATATATATATATATATAATAATTTAATCACTTAGGCGTAACGGGTTATTTCACTTGCTCCCACCCGAACCTTGCATCATTCGCTTTTTCAATCTCCTCGAAATCAAATTCGATGAATCACGTACACTATATCAACTCCGGTAGATGATTGTTCAAGTCCACACGTTGAATTTTTAAGCCAGATAAAGTCTAGGTCTTTTAAGACATGTAAGTTGGAAGCGGTAATGATCAAATCAGTATCATAACCCGTATTACTTGCAGTAGAATTTACATCCATCTGCTGTCTCTCGAACAACGGAATCAACGATGGCTAAGATTATCTCGCTGACACATAGCTATGTGCAAAATGGGTTTAAGCCTTTTGCCAAGCTTTGCTTTGAACCGTGGACATTACCATCCGGGTCCGCCAGCTTAGTGAATATCTCTTGTGTTTCAAATACCCACTAGTTAAGAATAACAAGAACAAAACCTCGCTTTTGGTATTTCTAGTGAATATCTCTAGTTTTGTGTGCGCTAGCCACTTCTCGGTTACTATCGTGTGCTTCTACAACACAACTAAAGGTGTGTTAAAATACATCTATCTTATTAAATGCATATTTTAATAATATTATCAACAATCAAGTTGATCGGTAATGTTATAATATCGAAGTTCAAGCTTCTTTAGTTTACTCGAGCATACTAGACCTCAAATTCCATTAATTGACGAGTTACTTGGCTAATGCCCACATGACAACCCAACCATGATACTATTCTCACATTCAGCTCCCAGTGAAGATCAACGAGTGATCCATTTCATATAACTATATTTACCTCTATTCTTAAAGCTACTACAAAGCGTATTTCGAGACCAACGCAAATATCGCTGGTAAAACCCACAATTCATTATCGGACTGTGGTTATGCCATGACTGATGTACAACACATGATCCTCGATGGCATACGGTGAATCATATTACTATGCACAGTCAAATTGGCTTCATGTATAGAGTCCAACCACTTCAATCACGCTGGTGTCCTTAATCAGGAACCGAATTTCACGGTAGTCACCACACAAAGAATTGGCTTCATTATAGAATTTAATCTATCATAGATTTTATCTCACCTCAAGCTTCATGACTCATTATTATAACTTAAACAAACAAATGTCTTCCGAAGCATTTCGTGACTAATATAGCATATGTCGATATATGTGACCTGGCTTACAGATGTACAAGAATCAATTCCAAGCATTCATACCTTTCAATGCCAATGAAGACTTTTTAGTACTTAAACATGTAAAATATTTATGTGTAGTGCTTCCACTACCCTTTGTGAAACTCAAGGTTCATCTTCACTCTTGACCCCTTTTGATTTCAATCAAAATATCAAGATGAAGATTCTAACTCCATTATACTCTATCTCAAGTTTGCAACTTGGATACTAATAATATAATTGTTTTCCTTCTTGTTCTCGTTTGAGATGTGAACTTCCAATAACAATGTCAAGTATGCATCATCACTGATCATTACTTAGGAACATTCTTTGGATCACTCACTTAAACACACATGTCAGAACACGCTGCATTAAGGAAAATTTGAAATAGACATATGCAAATAATTTATGAATACATAGCAATACGTAACTGAACGTAGCACAACAG
>JADFUC010002436.1:0-54803 GCA_019722365.1 Lithospermum erythrorhizon | reverse complement strand
CTAAAAGTTACGTATTACAAAGTCATGCATTTAGTTTGCCCAATGAACGGTGAATAAAATAGGTAACCACAAATACATATAGGAAATATGCAACTTAAATAAACAAGTAGTTCAAAAACAATCCATACGTATTTACAAATGAATTGTAAATATAATACCCCAGACTTCAAATCTTCACAAAATGTACAAGGTATCAAGATTCACTATACTTAAACCAAACTAGAACACCGCAACATTTTGAACTGGGCTATAATAAGTAGTGCTATCAACCACCATGTAAAACTATTATTAACTCTGCGGTCGTTAGCATACTATTCAAGATGCTACTGACTTTTTGTATTCCACAAACCGGTTAAGCATACCAATTAAACCAAAAATTATTGAATGATTATCTCAAAGTCATAACGTTAAAGGAAATCACTTCAACATGATCCATTGTCATATCTAAGTGCAAACCCAGAACACCCGCCATCACAAAGGTGTCCAGATAATGCAACCGATTTCACAACTTAAATTGGTCACACGCTTAAATTTTAATCGGTGAGATTAATGTTATTTAACTTATTTGACCATGCATGATAGCAATATATTCAAAGATACAACAGAAATAATAAATAAATATACATTGAGGAGATACGATATGACCCCTGAATCTATTACATCACCTCTAACAAAAGGAAAGTCATGTTTATCCCATGTCACACATTCTTAACAAGTGCAAGTTTCTGTATTCTTCACCTCCTGAAACTTACAAGTTCTCCAAGTGCCGCCTTTGTGATACGCTATCTTCAATGCTACCACAAAGATATTACTACTTCACTCTAACCCAACTTAGACAAAGACGCAAAGTCAGGGTAAACGTAATACAAGAATAAAATAAAGCATGACTCAAGAAAGTTGTTTATAACATTTCCTCGCACGTACTCAGAATTTAAATAAATTAAATCACAGATTTAATACTTTCCATTCCATAACAATAGTGGGCAAAAACATTAAACATATAAATGCACTTAATGCTAGATATTAAATGAAATGAGATTAAATGTGTTCTACTGACTAATTACTCAATGTATTACTTTACAATTAATTATAAATGAATGTAAATTTGAATTTCAATATATTCTATTATGGACAATGATAATTAATACAATAATTATCAGCCACTTAAATCATGGAACAATTACTTACAAGTAATTAACTCCAAAATTCAAAATTTAAAAGTCACCATGAAATATATATTTTCAAACCAGACGGTATCGCCAACACCGAGCCGAAGTCAACTTCCCTCAAGATCCCCGGGTAGTCCTCACAATCATCATCCCAAATAAACGGAACTCCTCTTTTCTCTCACAACTCTGGTCACTCCATGCCTCAATCATCAAGGAAAAGAACTCGACGAATCTCCCTATAAGAACCAAAGTAACCCTAAGAAACTCCTAACCTCACCACACTTCGCGACGCCTCCCAATTGTTCACAACTCCACCTTCTCGTGGATCAACAAAAATACCTCGCCCGAAATAACATGACCCAGAACTGCGACTTTCGCCAACCGTAACTCACATTTGGAAAACTTGGCATACAACCTGGTGTTTGCCTCAAGGTCTCAACATAACTGCAAATGCCTCTCATGTTCCTCCTCCCTAGAATATATCGTAATATCAGCAATGAATACCACACCACAAACTCATCCGCATACTCCCAAACAATCTCTGGCTCATCAAATCCATAAGGCCGCCGTGGATTTGTCAACCAAATGGTATCATCACTATAAACTCAGCATGTCCATAACGAGATCGGAGCCGATTTCGGAATATCTCCCTTTGATCTCAACCGATATAAATCATCAGAAATCAATCTTCGAGAACACCTGGGCATCCTTCACCGATCAAACAAATCACAATTGGGAAATGGGTTTCTGGGTTTTAATGGTCACTTATTCACCGCCTATAGCCACGCATTTACCCTCATCGAACCATCCTCTTTTCACAAACAACACCGCGCACTTAATTTTAGATACACCTCGGTCCGATAACTTTATCCAACAATCCCCCAGAATTGAGTCCCAGCAATTCCCACTGGCCGGTTTCATCCCTGCACGCGGAAGAGAAATTGGCCAGACCAGAATAACCTCAATAAATTCGACCTCCCTTCGGGTGGCAACCCCAGTTTCCTCGTGAAAACATCCTGAACTCTCTCTAACAACCCACATCCTCCTATTCATTTCTTCTCTTCTCTATTCAAATCAACCACATATCCCAAGAACCTACTACACTTTTCCAATCAATCTCCTAGCCTCAAGTGTCATATTAAAACTCGAAGGCAAAATCTTTTCTGTTTCCCACAACTTTATATCCGGTCTTCCCAACCCACAGTAATCTTCCACAGGCAATTACAATTGCATGATGTTTCCCAACCAATCCATACCCAAGATAAGTTCAAATCGTAAAGTCTAAATGAAGTAAATCAATTGCATAACACTTACCACCAACAATCAAAGGACGCCTATATATCAATCTAACTACAACCGACCTCCCTACAGTGTCAGAACTAAGTGGAACAGTAAAGGCACACCACATACGTATAAGGTCAAATAAAACTCTAAGAAATAAAAGAAGGTAATCAAACAACACCCTGCCTCATTATCATACACAAATAATGTAATTGCTACCACTGGGGGTATCCCGCGCTTCCTCGATGCGTATTAGCATGAATCTGCCTCTCACCGGGGCCCGTCAGTCGCTACCCACTCGCACTCCTCCGAGGTCCTTACAGCTCCATATCCCTGCCCCACGGCCGAATCAATTCACCACCCCCTCGATAACCGCCCGACAGTCAACTAATAAGCTCCCTCCGGTGCTCTGGGAGACTGGGGTCGTCCCAAGGCCGCACTATAGCATAAGCACCACCTCTCCCGAAATCCTGCCGCCTGCGTCTAATCCTAATGTAATAACGATACTCTCTGACCCCTACATCACTGACCACGATTCGCAGGCGCCCACCGCGTTAAGGAGTAGTACATACCCCTAAGGACTGCCTGAAAGCACCGAAGTGACTCGCCTGTGATGACTCCCCGCTCGGGTCCATTCTCCTCCAACTTTGCAGCTGTGGGCGTCTACCGGAATAGAAAGTCTCGTGTCGACTCCTCCTCGATCCACTCGCCTCGGCTCGCTAACCCATTTCCATCTTCGTGGCCGCATTCCTGTGATTGAAACTAGTAGTTCCCATCGCGAGACCGTGACGTATCTCCCACCTCAATCCATCCCCGAATCTAGTGATCCTCTCTCGCCTCACCGGATAAACATCAAGAATGCACAAATCACCGAACTGTGACTCTCCACCGACCTCAAACCTGTCAAATCAGCTCTCCAAGCAAACCATGGGTCTCCAAGCAATACCCGAAGAGCTCAACAACGCTCCCAGAAACAGCGAACCTCCCCTCTCTCGGCAATGAGATGCACCTGCTCCTCCTTGCACCGCTCACGGGCACCCCGTGAATCTCTATAAGTAGCAACCACCTCATCTGCCTACAATCCCCATCACTCAAAAAAATCGACTTCATGTCCTGATGAACTCAATAGCCCGCTTTCCGCTTTTAACCCCCCAAAACTTCGGTGGATCCCTTCGTAAACCGGGTCAACAACTCTCGCTTCTAGAATTCGACCCCCTCGTTCGACTTTCACCCGAAAGATTCACACTCTCTACGAGGTCTACCTCAACCTCCCCAACATGCCTCGAAGACTGCACCTCCTGACCAGTCCACGCCTGCACTCATCGACGCCTATAGCCCCCACGGCCTCCTCCCGCCCTACCCCGGCACCTCTCGCTCTACTCGCCTAAAGACTCTGTGGCATCTCAAATATGCAACAAAAAGAAAAAGACACAGACTTATACAAAAAAGACACCACTCTCCTCGACTGCAAAAGAAAAAACAAGTATAATACAACCACGTATACCTAAGCACCAAACCTAAGCTCGATACCAAATTGTATCGCATCTACCAGTTTGACCGGCCCCGAGGCGAGACACAACTGAACACCGAGTCACCAAACCACGGATCTACTCGCTTAAAATAACTGCTTCATCCAAAATGATCACAATTAAGTTTCCCAAATCAAAACAGCTTTTAAAATTTCTAACTATCACCGATATCGAAACGACAAACCCATATATACAACATATCCCAAAATAAAGTACGCCGGTGCTACAACAGATGATACTGGCTGCATCCCTAATACAAAATGACACAGCCGACAAGGCTAAAGTTTCAAAAGGAAAATACAAATAATCAAAAACAAATATGACAACATCAAATGAGATCCTCTCACCATGCCACCTAGCCACTGAACAAAAACTCTCAAACTTGGCTCAACCGGCCGCCCGTCAACCCGCACAAAACGAAATGCCTAATGCTAAAAAGTGGGTAAGCCGCGAGGCTTAGTGAAACTTAACATTGTGGGTGAACTTACCATACGAACGAGTCAATCAATATAATAGTCAAATACGAATAAAATACATATATCCGTGACTACCTAAAAAGGTCATACAACATAATTCCGGCAGAAATCTCTTTACATAATACATGAAGATATAATAGAAGGTTCAATACAATAATAATTTCACAAAGAAATCAATGTACTCAACAACGGCTTAAAACTCTAGTCATCAAACCTCCTATCTCTCTCATATCCCCTACCAAGATACCATCCTCTAACGCGTATATACTATCCGTCTAACGTTGGTGAATGGATCTAATCAACAATCACCCGCACTTATACCACAAAGATAAGGCCAAACCGCATTCTATACAATAAAGTATAAGGCACCGCACTTATGCACAAAAAGATAGTGCACACCGCACTCATACACTAAGTACAAGGCACAATCAGCTCTTATACACTAAGTATAAGGCACACCGCACGCTATACCGTAGTATAGGGCAATACATCATGCAAGCACAAAGAAAGTTTATCAAAAGCATTCCATACCACTTTTATACCCCAAGATAAGGCCAAACCACATTTATACCGTAGTATGTGGGCCACAATCGACAATGCACACAAAGAAAGCCGATCAAAAGAGAAGTCATACCGGCCATAATCAAGTACAAACCAAGACGCTATACCGTAGTATAGGGCCACAGCTACATATCTCGCATGGGGCGAGAGTCACCTAATCCCTAAGATAACTATAGGTCACCCTCGATACTCAAGTCACCTCAAGTCATGTATAACTCTAACCATCACCTCTCAATAACCACTACTCTACTCCCAAATAATATCCAAGCACATGCTAAACATCTCACACCTGGGGAAAGTCAAACACACGCCAACAAGGCCATGAATCATGTTCTACGCGCCATAGAAATCATGCGCTTACGTGCGCCACAGAAATCGAAATATAAGTTGGTCTGCTATTACTTACCTCAAGCAATCTTTAACGCCACGCAGCATAATCACACAATCATATAACAATTAGCATGTATATCATTCTCACGTAATCATAACACAATGACACGTATATCGCCTCTCGCATAATCATATCATAATAACATGTATATCATTCTCACATAATCATATCACAATAACATGTTCACACAATTTAAAGTAAGCACCCTGGTGAGATAAGTACCTCACCTCCGCTAGCTACCGCAAACCTTCTCAAGCGAAAACAGTAACATCAACGCCTAAACAACACCTTAAAGTATAATCGCACCTACTATACCGCTCTGTAAGATACATAACCAACTCTTAGGGGAACTATCTCTAAACAGCCTAACATGACGGATAAATCATGGAATTATAATCCCACCTGACACAACCCAATCGACCCCGCTAAATTCCATCTTATCAATTACAAATCGACTTA
Organism: Lithospermum erythrorhizon; assembly: GCA_019722365.1. NCBI lineage: Eukaryota > Viridiplantae > Streptophyta > Magnoliopsida > Boraginales > Boraginaceae > Lithospermum > Lithospermum erythrorhizon. Next base: position 48,937 of record JADFUC010002436.1, on the reverse strand, counting down.
TAAGTCATTCTAACTAATCATCAAGTCCATAATTAACAATCTATACTCCGAAATATCAATTATAACTCAACTTGAATTTACACTTTTTTCAACATAACAATCTTTTAATCAATTTTAAATCACCTAATTTAACATCATAACACCTATAATAAGGTCCCCAATATAACCTCCTACACATTTAAAGTCTTATAAAAATATCCATACATAAAAAAGTCAATCAAAACCTAAAGTCAACTCACCATAACGCCCTCAAACGATCTCTAAATCAATGAATTTACTCAAATAGTAACCCATAACCAACTAAGATTTATCATAAATTAATTATGGAAAAGTCAACTAAAAGTCAACTATGTTAAAACCCAAGAAATATCTCGAAAGACTTGAAATTTCTTACCTAACTCCTCAAGAGAATGACGGGGAGAACAATATTCTACACAACCGATCTTCGAAGTTTGAGCGACACCCGAAGAGAAATGGAAAATGAAACTTTAAGGGGAGTGGGTGAATATTTCTATGTACGAAAAAAGATGAATACGCAGTTGTTCGAGCAATGATGACGTGGGAAGATAAGCATGACTAGATATTTAAAAACTCGAGTCCTGCTCGGGTTTCGGGTTAATTTCTCCGCCATTTGATTTCTAAATCTCCACGGAATCCCGATTCCAAAGATAAAATATTCCATAAAAACTACTAAATTATAAATGTAATTCGCTAAAAAAATTTACTAAATAATATTATCATCTAGATTGTTTAAAATATCCCTGTCCCACCAACAATTTAAAAATTCCCAAAATTTTTTTTTTTTTTTTTTCACAGAATTCAAGTTATTACAATCTAATTATCTAATGTACTTCGACCTCGAAATTTAACAACCTCAAAACAACTGCTGCACAATATAATAACACAAAATCAAATATCACACACAAAATAAAAGCACATTAACTCACTCGGCTAACCTGAAATCCGATTCAATCTCTACCTCACATCCCATCGACAACCGCAATTTTCAATATCTCAATAAATTCTAAGATTCGATCCACGTTAATCGGGTCGAACTTCTATATATGAATTTCTGCCGCTACCGACATCAAACCAACCTCCCAAATTGCTTTCATCTCTCTCTCTCTCTGGGTCCTTTGATTTCTTTCTACTCAGTGCATCAGCTACTACATTTGCCTTCCCTGGGTGGTACTCAATAGTCAAGTCATAATCACTGATGAACTCCATCCACTTCTCCGCCAAATTCAAATCTCTCTGGCCGAAGATATTTCAAACTTGTGATCTTAAAATCCGGCATTTAACCCCATACAGATAATGTCCCACAACTTCAACTAACGACTATCGCCACTAGCTCAAAATCATGGGGTCGGATAGTTCTTCTCGTGATTTCAACCTGCCGGGTAGCGATAGCAATCACCTTCCCATTCCGCATCGTAACACACACCCCAATCCCCGATCGAAGAGCATCACTATAAATCACGTAGCCCTCAAAACCACGGTATCGGCCAACATCGAGCCAAGTCAACTTCCCCTGCATCTCAAGTAGTCCTCACAATCATCATCCAAATAAACGGAAACCCCTTTTTCTCGTCAACCGTCAATGGCGCCGCAATCATGAAAAGAACTTGATGAATCTCCTAGAAGAACCAACCCCAAGAAACTCCTAACCTCACACTCGTTGACGCCTCCTAATTGTTCACAACCTCCACCTTCGTGGATCAACAAAATACCCCGCCTCAAAATACGACCCAGAATTGCACCTCGCCAACTGTAACTCAAGCATGGGCAACTTGGCATACACCAGTGTGCTGTCTCAAGGTCCCCTAACACACCGCAAATGCCTCTCATGTTCCTCCTCCCTCTAGAATATAATAATGTAATATCGTTAATGAATACCTCACCACAAACTCATCCGTATACTCCGAAACAATCTGCTCATCAAATCCATAAAGTGCCGCCGGTGGACGGTCAATCCAAATGGCAATTTATAAATCTATTCATAACGAGATCGGAAAGCCGATTTCTAAATAGTCTCCTTTGATCCTCAACCGATGATAACCATCAAGAATCAATCTTCGAGAACACCTTGGCATCCTTCACCGATCAAACAAATCGCCAATTGAAACGGGTTTTTATTTTAATGGTCACTTATTCACCGCCATAGTCAATGCACGCCCTCATCGAACCATCCTTCTTTTCACAAACACCGGTGCACCCTACTTGAGATAATTCATCAGGGATGAATCCCTTATCCAACAACTCCGTAACTGGAAGTCCGCAATTCCCCGCACTGCTAAGCCATCCTGCACGGTGGAAAGGAGAAATTGAAGCTGCACTGTGAATAACCTCAATAGCAAATTACCTCCCTTTCGTGCAACCCCAAGTCCTCAGAAAACATCCTTGAACTCTCTAACAACCCGCACATCCTCCGGCCCCGTTTCTCTCTTCTATTCAAATCAACCACATATCCCAAGAACCCAATACACTCTTTCCGACCAATCTCCTAGCCTCAAGTGTCGATACAAAACTCGAAGGCAAAATCTTTCTGCCTCCACAAATCGAGACCGGGTCTTCCGAACCCACAAAAATACTTCTTCCGATGGCAATCAATAATTCATTTATGTTTCAACCAATCCATACCCAAGATAAGTTCAAAATCGAAAGCTCAAATGGAAGTAAATTCAACAGTATATTTCAATACCAACAATCAAAGGACGCTTCCTATATACCAATCTAACCACACCGACCTCCCAGTGTCATAATCTCAAGTGAATGTGCAAAGGCACACCACATACGTATGTGCTGAAATAAAAACTCTAAGAAACAGCACGCAGAGCCCCGTAATCAAACAACACCCTGGCCTCAATATCACACAGAAATAATGTACCTGTCACCACTGGGTATCTCAAGGCCTCGATATGTATTAGCATGAATTCAGCCACCAGCCTCCGCTCAGCCGCTACCCACCTGAACTCCTCTCGGTGTCCTACAGCTCCATATCCCCGGCCTCCACGGCCGACCGACCACCACGATCTCCGAGCAACCGCCTCGACAGTCGAATCGTGTCAAGGTCCCCTCTAGGAAGCCGGGGATACCTTCGCCAAATGTCCCGCCGCTGCACGATAGTATAAAGACCTTCTCCGAAATCCCGCCGCTCGCGTCTAATCCGACCACAACGGTAACAACCCGATACCTCTGACCCCGGAAGACTACTCGACCCCGGGCGGATCTCGCAGCGCCCACCGTGTATGAGTAGTAACATAACTCGGGCGGATCACCGGAGCACTCAGCTGACTCCTGTGACGACTCGCCGTCCATTCTCCTAACTCTGAGCCAGAAGGTCTACCGAATAGAAAGTCTCGTGCCCACTCCTCCTCTATCCACTCGCCTGGCTCATAACTCCATTTCCATCTTCGTGGCCGTATTCCTCACAAAGATGAAAACTTAAGAACCTATCAAATAGATCCGGCACGATCTCCACGCCAATCCATCCCCTCGAATCTGGGAGCCTCGCTTCTACCGGATAAACATCAGAAAGTAGTCGGCACAAATCATCAACCGCCTCTCTCGCATCTCCACCGACCTCAAACCCCGTGGTCAACGAATCTCCAAGGCAACCATGCTGGTCTCAAGCAATAATTCTTCCTAAGAGCTCAACAACTGCCCTGTGAAACACGAACCTCCCTCTCGCAAATGAGATGCACTCCAAGTTCTCCCACCACCACGGCACCCTCGTAATTCCTATAAGTAGCAAACTTCACTCATCTCGCCTACAATTCCTAGTCGGCTCAAAAATCATCATGTCCCTGATGAACTGCCTGCTAACCTCTAAAAACTCGTGGATCCCTCTTCACGGTCAAACAACTTGCTCGAATTGACTCTCGTTGCTCCCACCACCTCGAGCATTCACACTCTCTACGAGGTCCACCAACCTCTCAACATGCTCTCTAAGATCGCACCGACCCCGGCCGTCCACGCCTGCATCGACAGCCTATAGCCTCCCCTACCGCCCCTGGCCTCCTCCCGTCTCTACCCCGGCACCTCTCGCCTACCTCGCCCCACGCACTCTGTGGCATCCAAATACAACAAAAAGAAAAAGATACGTACTTATACAAAAAGACACCACTTCCTCGACCAAAAGAAAAACAAAAGAGGCACACAACCACACACAGATACCTGGCACCGAAACCTAAGCTCGATACCAAAATCAGACACCAGTCGACCGTCCAGAGTCATTAAAACTGAACACCGTGAGTCACCAAACCGATGGACGATCTGGCTTAAAATACAATTCGTTTCATCCAAAAAATGTGATCACAATTAAGTTTCCCCAAATCAAACAATTTTTAAAATTTCTAATCCATCACCGATATCGAACGACAAACCCATATATATATACACAATATATACACAACATATCAAATAAAGTAACGTCGGCTACAACAGACATGATACAGTGTCGTATCCCCGAATACAAATGACAATACGACAAGGCTAAAAGTTTCCCAAAAGGAAAAATACAACAATCAAAACAGCTTGACAAACACAAAATCGGGACACAGGATCCTCCGCCACCCGATGCTCAATTTTGAATAAACTTCAAACAAATTCTCTTGGCTCAATCAAGGCCTCATTAACCTCGGGTAATAAAATTAATGCCGCCCAACGCGGTGGAAGCAAAGCGTAAGCCGCGAGGCTTAGTGAAACTTAACACAGTGGGTGAACTTACCATTACTAGAACAGTCAATCAATATAATAGTCAAATATGAATAAAATACATATATCCAGACTACCTAAAAGGTCATACAACATAATTCCGCAGTAGAAACTTTACATAATACATTTAAGATATAATAGAAGTGTTCAAAGAAGCACACAATTACAAAGAAATCAATAGACTCAACAATCCACTAAAACTCTAGTCATCAAATCTCCTATCTCTCATATCCCCACCAAAGATACCATCCTCTAACGCGCATATACCAATCCGCCTACCCTCGTTGTGAACGGACTAATCAACAATCACCTCGCACTTATACCACAAAGATATACAAACCGCACTTATACACAAAGTATAAGGCACACCGCACTTATGCACAAAGATAAGTGCACACCGCACTCATACACTAAGCATAAGGCACACCGCTTCCATATACACCAAGATAAGGCACACCGCACTTGTCAGTAAAGATAAAGGCCACATCGACAATGCACACAAAGAAACCGATCAAAAGATTCCTCATACCACTCTTATACCAAGATAAGGCCAAACCGCACGCCATAAATCAGAAGATAGACACACCGACAATGCACACAAAGAAAGTCGATCAAAAGAGAGTCATACCCGCTCTTTAGTACTCTAAGAGTATACAACCGCACGCTTATACCGTGAGTATAAATAATAGCTGGCCACATATCCTGGGGTGTACAGCGAGTCACCTAATCCCTAGTATTCTTAACCATAGGTCACCCCCATACTCAAGCCACCTCAAGTCATAGATAATCAACCATCACCTCAATAACCAGCTACTTCTACTCCCCAAATAATATCCGTTATCACAATTAAAACATCTCACAATCGTAAGTCAAACACACCGCCAACAAGGCCACGTAAATCATGTTGCCGACAAGGCCATAGAAATCATGTTGCCGACAAGGCCACGTAAAATCGAATATAAGTTGGAGTTCAAGCTATTACTTACCTCAAGCAATCTTTTAACGCCACAGAGTATGAATCACATAATCATATAAATAATTACATGTATATCATTCTCACGTAATCATAACACAAATGACATGTATATCATTCTCACAAGCAATCATAATTTGTAATAACATATATCATTCCCTCACAGAATCAGCATCACAATAACATGTTCGGCCATTACCAAAGGCACGTAGCAACACCCGTGAGATAAGTACTCACCTCCGCTTAGCTACCTAAAACCTTAAGCGAAAAACAATCAAGGTAATCGTTCTTTCCCATCAAGGTAACGGGCACAATAAAAGTGAACTAATTTAATACTCAAATATCAAAATAGTCGGGGGATCAGGTAATTTAATAATTTTTAGCTTCCTTCTGGGTCCTCTTAATTCACGAATATGTAAGACTTATCAAGATCAAGTTGGGATTTGAAGTCAGAATCTGACCAAAGCGGCATTCTTCCCTGCTCGTAGACGGAGATACAATTCGCCCATAATATTCTAATTCAAGATATCTCTTGAAATATATAGCTTTTAGTTTCAAATGAAAGAGGATAGATCCTGACACCTCGGTGTCGTCCCCTATCTACTCTGCTATCTGGGCCTCTTCTATTCCCAAAAAGATGTCGTTCTTGGTCTGGAGAATCTTGAAAAGTTGGCTTCCTATTGACTCGCTCCTCCATGTGGCATCTGGGCTGGTTTGTCATGAGAATAAAAGCCCCAATCATGTCTTCTCAACAACTGATTATATTTAGTCCGGGAATCACTATGTCGAGATTTTGGGTTACTGAAATGTATTTTCACTCATATTCATCTGGTTTTTAAAGCTCGAGTCTTATCAAGCTTCTCGATATGGTCATATCCGCCGCCTCATGCCCGTGTTAATTTGGCTCTATGGGGTTGGTCGTAATAAGGCTAAGCACGGGGAGCAACGGTATTGTTTTCACGGATTGTCCAAATAGACATTCATTGCCTAGCTATCATTGTCCTGTTTCAGACAAGACCAAGGAATTTTGGCCGCTCTCTTGTTCAATGTCCATCCTTCAAACTGCTTTAGAAGTCGAGTAATATTGATGTGATTAAACCTCAAGGGTTACAGGGGCTGAATGTTGACGGTGCTTTAAAGATGTTTGGGGGCCTTCGTGGTATTATCTTGACGTCAGGGTGTATTATTATGGCTTATTTTGTTTGCCTCGCCCCTTCGCTTGGATGCCGAGCTTCTCGGCTCATCATATTTTGATGGTGTGTCCTCCGTGGCTTCACGAATTTATGGAGACGATTCCTGCTTTTTGGAAAGCCTGGCCATTGTATGACACAAGCATTTTTGATAAAGAAGGTGTCGGAGATGACTCATGTTTGGCGGAACAAAAACCAAAGCGGCCGATTGGTGGCTAAAGCGTGTACTGCCGGATCACCGCCTCCTTCTCCTCGGGGCGGTCCCACGGTGTGTATGGCAAGCTTCGCCTTATGCGCCTCTCTCGCAGGGAAACCCCTAGTGTCCGCTACATTTCATTTAAATGCTTACAGTGCGTCAGTAGCTCCTAAGGTCACCCGCTTGTGGGGTGTTATTTTATTTTTTGTATCGCTTTATTTTCTCTTGCCATAGTTTCTGTTGCTCATGTTTTGGCTTTCGAGCTCCTCGCCTTACGATCTATGTTAAGGTTTTATTTGCCTTCTGGGTTTATCCCAGATCTATGTATTATTAATAACACGAAGCTCCCAAAGCGAGGGTTTTAATTAAAAAACTTGAAGAAGATGATGTTGTATCCAACGATTTCTGCTCCTGTACATTCACCATTGTGGCATCAACTTCTGGATTTAGTTATTCGTCAACTATTTCGATCTCAACTTCAAGGTTAGCATATTCCTCTGCTATTTTTTTCACTTTCACCACTAGCACGATCATAACATAAGGCCACGGAAAACAAGTCAAGATTAAAAACATTCAACCTTTTATTAAAGAAAATACAAATAATACCTCATACCTAAATAACATATCCTGAAAATATAGTTGTAATTCAAAACCTTTTGTTTAAATTAACAAAAATCAATTTTGTTTTGGTTTAGAAAACTCAAAACTCCAAATAACTTATACAAAGAGCACACATATGTTAAAATATAGTTTTGGAGTGCATACAAAGTACCTAAAGAAAACCAAATTCTTCACCACCACTAGACATTAATTAGATTTAGATGGTAACTACATTTGACAGCTTTAGGTTTTCGTCAAGAGTATGCAAAAACTTAGAAAGAGAAATGATAAGGGAGAGGATTTGGAGAGATAAGCTAAAGCAGTATAATCTAAAGCGATGTTGGATTTAAACGGGGCCTTTGGGAGATATAGCGCAAGAGGGGTGTCTTACCATTTTATGTGGTATTTGTTAATAAAGAGAATGACAAGAAATATCATGGCCGATCATTGTATTTTTGCCAAATTTCTACACACACCCTTATTTCGAAAGCAAATAGACTTTAGTACTGACTCACGACCGCTTCCATAAGAATGAAGTTAGTACAAGTCCGTAAGGGTGTTCATTTGAAATGTCAAATATTTACTCGGTCCGTTAACAAATTATCAAAATTTTAAAACTATTATAAATTATGTTGAATAAATAATCATAAATAAAGAGCAATAACATTATTCAAAAGAATTATTATAGTTTATAAATAATTCTATTTGCTACATAATCATTATTTAGAATGAATAATGTCTAAACTTGTCGCATCGAGTACTATTGGATACTCGACGACTCGTTAGCTTAACGAATTAGGTATTACCCTACTCGTTATCTTATCTTATCGAGTCGAGTACTAAAGTTGTGCGTGTTATCTTAACGAGTCAATTCTGATACTCTAATAATTCGAATTCTACCAAGCTTCCAAAGACTATACACACAATGTACTCACATAATTGTCTCCATTTTCTTTTAAACTTTTTGAGGTGCAGTTCCTAAAATACCTCCAAAAACGTCATGTAACTAACATTTGAACGAGTAGCAGCAGATCAAACTTGTAAGGTTTGAATTCAATTTCATAATTATCGAGTCGACTTGAAATCATCGAGCTCAAAATTACGTTAGAGGTTCGGTTTGAGTCACTAAGTCTAGCTTTCGAGGCAAGTTATTCGAGATGAATCTTATCGAGTCTTTGAGGGGGCGATCTGAAACTTAGTGTAGTTTAAGGGGCAATTTAAAGCGATAATAGTATTAGGGGGCAATTTGAAACTTACGCGTACAGGGTCAACAAGAAATTAAGGCTTTATTTGTTCACAAACTTTAATAAAATTTAAACTTTTCTCATGTTTGAAATTTAAACTTAAAATTTAAGTTTCACATATGAGACTTAATTTAGAATTTTACTAAAATGAAAAATGTTTTTAAGGAATAAAGGTAGTATAACCTCCATCTCAATGTGTATGACCACCTTTTCTAAAATTGGTTTCACTTTAGTTCAAATTTGTGGAAAAATAAAATGAAGCAATCTGAAATGAATTTAAATTTTAATAGAATTTTGTGTAAAGTTAAAATGGTCAAATAAAATAGTATGAAGAAGTAGTTAAAAAATTGATGTAAGTGCATTATTTCTGACTTTCTCGAGATATTATCAACATTATTGTACTGTATAACACAATCGGAAAGGACATACCATGTGTGCTTTATTGGCTGAGACATGTTGGAATAGTGAGGCAAAATTACTCCATTTTCTTATCAAGAGTACTTTTTGAGGGGTCGCTATAACAGCAGATTAGATTCTTGAGGCTTCACCTCACATCGCAATCTTCTGTTTAACAATCACCTTCAACTTCTTAATTAGCCTCTAGCCCTCTAGGCTCTATCTCTTCACTATAAAGCCCAACTTTTTTAATAATCTTTTAATTGATGGGCTTTATTGAGTGTGTTTCCTGTTTGTTATTACTTGGTTTATCTTCATCCAAATATTCCAAATATTCTCTTTTGCTTCCCTTTTTCTTATTGTTACTTCCTCCATCATTTATCTGAACTCTTTTTCTTTTCTTAAAATAATAATCTTTTTCAAAACTGACTGATAATATGTAAAATTTGAGAAAAATTATATTTGTAACATGAATTTAAATTTTGTACTATAAAATTAAATGGTCCATGATAGAAGAAGTACTTGGTGTCTGAATATTTTCCATTTCTTTTTAAATTCCCAAAGTAATTCCCTTCTCCCAATATTAATGTCGTCTAGAAAATCGTAACATCTTTCAGTAAACATTGTTTGTTTTCAAATTTATTTTTAAACAATTTGCGTCATTACTATAGATCTCTACTTTGAAAAGTTTGTTTGTTAGGTGAAGAAGTACATCAAGGACAAATCTGAACATAAAGCTAATTAGTTTGAAGAGTTGTTAGAAGAAAAGGTTAAAAAAGTGTTATGGGGTTTAACCCGAAGGTATACAGTAAAGTTTTGTTGGTTGTAGTTTACTTGGTAGGTTTGTTTGATAGGGTGAGTGGGATAGGGGCAAATTGGGGGTTACAGTCAACTCACCGTCTGCCTCCAGAGACAGTTGTTAGGATGCTGAGGGAGAATGGGATCCAGAAAGTGAAGCTTTTCGATGCAGATTATGATGTTTTGAAAGCTTTAGGGAAAACTGGTATTGAAGTTATGGTTGGAATACCAAATGACTTGCTTCAGACCATGGCCACTAGTACAAAAGCTGCTAAAAATTGGGTCTCACAGAACATTTCCACACATCTCTCTAAGAATGCTGTTAATATCAGGTTACCTAATCTTCACCTTTTCTTTTATTTGCTGTTTCGTATTTCTTAGTCTTTAGCATAATGTCCCGACTTGCTTCTTTTGTAACGGACCCGCAACCGCTACTCGAGTTGATATGAGATAATAATAGCATGTAAACCACGCTAACTAGGTTGCCGACTTGCTTCTAATGTTACTAGTTGGGGGGGTAGGAGGGGGTTAGATTAAATTGGTTAAGTCTTTGTTCGGGAGAGAATGAAGCCGATCCCAGGGGAAATAGGTATATTAGGACTGCCATTTGCCTGCTGTTCAAAACAATCATTCACTTGCCAATAATGACGTTTTTCAACATGAATTATCAATGAAGAATCAAACATTTAAATCAGCAATAATCAGTTTGGAGATGTGCAATTTGGATTTCCGTATTCGGTGAATAATATGGATTAATAATTTGATTCAATTACAAATTCTGTTTGGTCTGATTTATTGTAGTTATTATTATCAAATGCATATCACAGCACAAGTTAGGCTGTGTTTTGATGACTATTATTGGCATGCTAATGGGATAATGAAATGTTCTCTATTGTATTTAGGATGTGTTTTGATGACTATTAATGTTATGATATAGAATGACTTTGAATATCATTTACATTTGAACAATAGTCCACTTCGAATAGTTTCGTTCAAGACCATGCTATAGCGATCACTAATGTTCAAGAAATGACTCAAACAATCAAACCACTACTTCCATTAGTTTTTTCCTTATGTTAAGATTTTCAACTCATTTTTCCTCATTTAACCAAAGTTATTTTCATCCACTCAAACAAAAGATACAGTTCATCATCGTCAATTATCGCTGAAGCCTCCTCAAACTATCAATAACAAACTTCATTGTTCACAAAATTCGCCGAAATTATACATAACTGCTCCCAACAAACAAACAAATTAGTAGAAGTTAAAAATTCAAAACCACCCATACGCCATACCCAATGCTCTCCACCCACCCCCACCCCAAACTGCACCCGACATCTTCTTCCTCGTCTATTATAGAGGAAATGAAATGAAAATTATATTGTTGGCTTTTATGGCGTGAGAATACGGTCACTTAAGAGAATACTACCCACTCCTGACAACGCAAATCTAAACCTTAATTCACAATTTAATTTTATATTAATTTAAGCATTGTTAGTGGCACGGTAGTGATAGGTATTTTATAAAGAAGATGAATAGTGATTTAGGGTGTAGATTTGCGTTGACAAAAGTAGCCTCATCAAAATATCAACCATTTATGGAAATTTGGACTTCACACTTGAATTTAACAGTGTGACCAAATTTGATCCGTTTTGACATGTTAGTGATTGAGTAATGTCTAAATTAAGATAGGGTGATCGAATACGGAATTTTAAGAAACATCAGTGATGTTCGGTGTCATATGCCCAAGTTTGAATCAACATTGATAAGGATTTGAGAGAGAAGATAAAAAGTTGTAGTTGAGAATGATGAACAATGTTTTTGTTTGAGTTAACAAAAATATCCCTGGATAAAATGGATGGAAAATTTTAACCTAACTGAAAATCCGCAGTAGTTTGGTCATTTTTACTACACTCAAGAATCACATGCTACAGACGTGATAAAACTTATCAATTAATATTTAATATGTATATTCATCCATAGGACATTATATATAAATATATTTCAAACATAAACTACTACAGATATGATGATCAATAATGCTTATTTTCAAGCTAAATATAACAATTTTGAGGCGATATTAAGTCACCGCGTATCAGAGTTCGATAAAGTCAAAAGAGTTATTGGAAGTTCAACACTTAAATAACATTTTTGTAAGATAACGCTTTCAAATGCTATTGTAGTTATTACTACTTCTATAAGGAAACAACAATCACTCTAAAATAAATTCTTATTAAAAAATGTTTCTTGGATATTTTAATTTAAACATTTGATAGTTGTTGTAAATTAAATAGAAAAGAATCTATAAGGTAACTCGTTACTTTCTTTGGCATAAATATATCCTATATTAAATTCAAAATTTCTTTTAAGATAAAATTATATCCAACCTTCAATATAGTTATTATTGCTCTTTAGAATCATTAGTACTCTAATCTTGATAATTACAAATATATTTTACATTTCAATTTATCCAACTTTTTCAGATTTTCAGGATAAATCATATTCTAATTTGTCATGCACATATTAATATTAGAAGAATATTTTGTTATTATACTATGTTTTTTGTATTTCATTTCGATGGCTAGTAGGCAGTCGATGATTAGAAAATAAGTAAAAAATATTGATGTAGTAACTTTAAATGTTATGACTCTAGATTGCCTCTATTTTAGTTGAGTATGATTACTTGGCTTACCAGAAATTAAAGACATCTAAATCACATACAACTAAAAAGAGAAAATATTTAACTCTCTGTGTTTATATAGGTAGTAAATTCATTTTTTGAATCGGGAGGTTCATATTTGTTTGAATCGAAGGTTCATATGATTTAATATTTTATATTAATATTGATCTTATCGGGCAATCGATTCTATTAAATTTTATTTCATTTTACTATTATAATGATATTATAATAATAAAACTTCAATATTGCATACATATTTGATAATAATAACAATCTATAAAATATTTTATAAGACTCAAATGTAATCTATAATTAGTGTTAATTAATAGACAATTCATTCAATGCTAAGTTAAAACAAAATTTAAAATTAAATATATATCCTAATGTCTATATTACAAATCACTTTATTTTAGACAAAGATTTGACTACTTATTATTTTATAAATTACTTAATATTATATTAATTTATAAATTTAAAAAACTAAAATAAACAAATTTATTATTTTGTATAATATATAAAAGATAACATAGTTTAATTAAATTGATGTTACCAATTCATTTGATTTTATTTATAATGAAAAGCAAACAAATATTATTCGAGTTTATAAATTGATTAAATGAGAGAAATTTACATTCTTTATACTCTAAGACTATATCATATTAGTTCTATTTATCATAATCAAAGAAATATTAGTATGTATAAAAAAGTAATCATATAATCCATTATTTTTATTTTTAAATAAAGAGAAAATTCATTTAGTATCCTAATCAAACATCTACAAAAAGACTATTATTAATTTTATTATTATATAATATAATATAATATAATTAATTAATATTCTTCTTAAGGCATGTTACGACCTATAAGGAGTTACGAATTTATTATTCTACCTCTTAAAGAGTTATATTGATTAATTATAGGATATTTTAATAATTAAATCTAATATGTTTTATTATTTAACAATCAAGTACACGGACATAATAATAATAAAAATCTATAATTTCAATATAGTAAGAACTTAAAAGTCATCTATATTCTCCAAGAGAAAAACATTATATCTTCAATTTTAATTTGCATTGTCGATTTTTAATTATTCAAGGTCCCTTTTATTTATAGTTACCATAAGAAACATCTCTATTTTTATGTATGATACATTCATATAGCTTCATGAAGGACCAAAAAATTAAATATGTATTATCCTAATTCCATATTCAGAAATGTGATTATCAACATATTTGATAGATAGATAAATGAATTATTCTTAAAATAAAAAATAGCATGGTATCTCAAGATATAGCTATTCAACTAAGGGGGTCCTATATTATAAGAATATAATATTTTACGTAACAAAAGTCAAATGAAATTTCTTATTCTCAAATCCTATTCATGAAAAATGTTAATATTTAATTTGAATAATTCACGACTATAATATCATTAGTTATATTATAATGAATAAGAATGCATCTTACAAGGCCTTTCTTATTATTCTATATACTCTTTCAGATTTTTTATTTGTCGCTCTAGGTTAAATTTTTATTTGAAATATTTGTTATTCTAAAGATACAAAACAGAATTATATATTTCTAATCCACTTTTTAACTATTTTTTCATAAACCAACTAATGTTATATTTTTAAATGATTTGTCATTTTACATTTTCTTAATGTGAATTCAATGTTTTATTTTTCTAATTTATGTGCAAATTACTAGAACGACAAATTAAAAAACGGAGATAGTAATATATTAGTTGTGCTTTTAAAAATCTTATTCATTAATAATAAATTAAGAGATGTAAGATGTCATCTTATCTCAAATGCATTGCATTTCATATGAAGTATATATTATATATTTTGCTCAAATTAACCACGGAGTACATTGTTTTAGTTAAGAAGTTATATTATTTTTTGTCTTACCATCATAAAGAAGTCTTGTGAATGTTGAATTGTTCATAACTTTATTGTAGCTAAACAATTTAACCGATAGAAGATAGTTTTTCAATTCAACTCCTCAACTCTAAAGATCAAGCTTCATGCTTCCCTTTTCATTAAATTTTGGTAAAATATAGAGTGGTACATGTATGGTTTGAGAGAGTTTCTAATAGTGAAAAAATACAACTGACGAAGAATGCTAGTAAATAAATGGAGCTGTAAAGAATAATGGAGAGCACTTAGACCATGATTTAATTGAGATATTGTTTTGTTTTGGTGTTACTGAATGACCAGCACTTCCTATTTATAGTATATCATAGAGCAAAAATGTACACATAAATGTAATTGCAAAACGGCTATGAGATTAAACGGATTAGCCAAAACATATATATGATGTTAGTAAAAGATTGTGCAATCAATAAATCATTCATTAACCAAAGAAATGTTAAGGATAGTGGTTATTACTTCAACAATATAAATGCATGTTAACCTTTTCATTCCAACCAGTAAATAAAATAAAGGTAAGAATTTTATATAGTTGTATAATATAAATCTATTAATGTCATACAATAAAATAGTGGTGGAGGGTATTATTGTGTTCACAAAAAAGGGGAAGAAACACTATTACCACATTCACACTTTTATAACAGATATAGATACGGATACGATCGTTGATCTAGTAGGATGATCGGCGGATTATTTGGCAAACCGAGTAATGTCTAATGCCATTTAAATGATATATTTATCCTCTCTACTTGATTTAAAATCTGGATTAGTCACAGAATATCAGTATTTTGACATAAATAGATACTATTGTGAGAAAACCCATATGTAGCTAAAAAGTGCACAAATTATTCGCTTGCATAATAGAAACTTGTTGTTTATGAAATAAATTGTTAACCTAATCTTGCTTCGAAAATAGAAGATACCAGACTGCACATAGCAGGAGCTTTCATGCCCTCCGGTATATTTCATATGATGTTACTTCTTGGGAGCTTGTCCACTATCATAGTAATGATCCTTCTGAAAATATTCATGTATTTATGTTTTTTGTAGGTATGTTGCAGTAGGAAATGAGCCTTTCTTGGCAACATACAATGATACTTTTCTGAGTACAACGTTGCCCGCTATGAAGAATGTCCAGGCTGCACTGGTGAAAGCAGGAATCAGTAGTCAAGTGAAGGTCACTTGCCCCCTCAATGCAGATGTCTATGATAGCAGCCCCAGTGGCATGCCATCTGCTGGTGATTTCCGAGCTGACATACACGAGTATGTGCTTCAAATAGCCAAATTCTTGAGTGACAGTGGCTCCCCATTTACTGTCAATATTTATCCATTCATAAGCCTTTACATTGATGCCAACTTCCCAGTTGAATATGCATTTTTTGATGGAAACGCATCTCCTGTGAATGACGGTGGTACGACCTACTACAACATGTTTGATGCAAATCATGATACACTTGTATGGGCTCTACGGAAGAATGGCTTCGGGAATATGCCTATAATAATTGGGGAAATTGGGTGGCCTACTGATGGAGACCGGAATGCTAACCTACTCTATGCACAGCGATTTAACCAAGGGTTCATGGCTCACATCTCAGGTGGAAAAGGGACGCCAATGCGGCCAAGCCCTATAGATGCTTATTTATTTAGTTTGATTGACGAGGATGCCAAAAGTATCGCCCCAGGAAGTTTTGAGCGTCATTGGGGGGTATTTACCTTTGATGGGCAACCAAAATACACCTTAAATCTTGGCACGACCAACTCTGGAGCTTTAGTTCCAGCAAGAAATGTACAATATCTCGAGAAAAAATGGTGTGTGCTGAAGAATGGTGTCAAGCTAGATGATTCAAATCTTGCCCCCAGTGTCAGCTATGCTTGTGCTCGAGGGGATTGTACAAGTCTCGGGTATCAAACATCCTGCGGTAATTTGGAGACTGACGGTAATGTTTCTTATGCATTCAACAGCTATTACCAGATACAAAATCAGAAAGACGAGGCTTGCAAATTTGATGGCCTCGGGGTGGTTACAAGATCAGATCCATCGTCCGGTTCTTGCAAATTTCCAATCATGATCCGCCCCTACTACTATTCAGGTGCCAACCAGAGGTTCAGTCATCTTCGGGTTTCATTAAGTTCGGTTATTGGTGTAACTTTATTTTTCTGGATAGTTATTTGAGCTTTAGTTATTTAATGGCGTCAATTGCTTTCTAGTCCAACAATTAGTCTTGAAAAGATATTGAACATTGGTAGTTTTTGAAAATCATATTGATGGACTTTATAAGATTGCTTTTGATGTTAGGCTTAATTTCATATGTTTAGAAATATGCTCGCATTTTGAACTTGCACCATCAATTTCTTTATCTTTTCAATTTTTCTCCCTTTCTGTTCATTTTCAACGTTAGAATTGTTAGAAAGTAGAAACACATTTCAGATATGGCTAATTTTGTTACACTTCAATTATTTATTTATTTTTTTCAATCTTTCAAGCATCATATCTTATCCGATCATATTTTTATGGCATTCACTACTTTATCTGTTCAAAACAATTATTTGTTTGGGATAAGATATTTTACTATTAATAGTCTTGAAAATTAAAAAATTAAAAATATGGAGTAATTTTGTCTTGAAAAGCAAAAATGTCAAAAAAATTGAATTGTAGGTAGTAGATGATAATGTTAGAAAAATAATTAGGATACTTGAAATATTAAAAAAATATTCAAATAATATAAATATAACCGAGAGTGTCAGAAAATCGGGAGCCATAAATTGCTCCGAGCCCTTTGTGGCTTCTACACTGTAACTTTCCGGTTATGGATTGATGGGTGACAATATAATGAAGGTGCATGTGTTGAAGTTCTTAGATATATCGAAGATTACAAATAAATGTGACAAATGCTTTGTCAAGTTAATTAATACTCCCTCCGTCGAAAAAATGAAAAAGCAGCAACCCAATTCTCTCTCCAGATAATTCAGCGTACTTCGTAATGCATAAGGTTGCTGGCAACCTCCGGTACAATTTTCACTGAATTTCAATCAAATTTCTTTATCCAGACCAATTTCATCAATCTAAATTCTAGGCGGATTTAATCCATCAAGACATGATTCAAAATATAAATTAAATTTTTTGGACGATTATTATGCTATTAACAAACTATTTACAAGAAACTTTTTATTATGGATTAAAAAAATTTGTTAAAATGAGTAAATGTGGTCTTAAATTAGTCCTAAAAGGTGAGTAAATTGTAATTACGTTACAACAAACTAAAAAAAAAACGAATTTAGAGCGACTACAAGGAGAATGATGATACAAAATAGATTGTAAAGACTGAACCCAAGACTTTCACATTTAATAGTAGATTATTTAACAACACAACCGACTCCATACATAGCCATACCTAACTCGAACCAAAGACGAATCTAAAGAGGTTCACCCACGCCAAATCTCTTCTCACCCCAATCACCACTTTTTCCCTTTAATTTCTAAATATTTTTCTCTCCTTCCAAATTCACCACTTACCTCTTCTTCCTTCCCAAAAACAAGGCATCTCCTTTTTAATAGAGTCGATTTGACTTTCCTACTCCCCGCCAGGACAACTGATCAGACACTAAAAATGTCAGAAAAAAATTTATGTTCTCATCCCTTGACTTTCAGAAAAATCTATCATCACAGCAAAAAGCCCTAGCCACCACCCCCAATTAACCCCTCCACCTCCTCCTAAATCTGCAAGCATCATTCCGAGAATAAAAAAAGATGGATTTGCTTCTCCCACTCCTACAACAACGCCAAGCTAAAATTTTCGATCGATTCCTTCCCAACTTCTACCACACCTTCTCTCCTCCTCTCTCTTTCAAAACAGAACCATCATCAGATCTAACCAACTATTTGAGGGTATTTTATCGAATCCCACTGACGATAAGAAGTTTATCCGTCGGTTCAACGATATTCAGCGTAGATTTTCATCACCTCAGATCCGTCAACATTTTGGCCCCCCTGTAGTGTTGTACCCATCAAGTAAAGGTATTCTTCCCACCAGTCCTCTCGGTAGTTACATTATATCCAGTTAAATGTTTTACAACAATCTCAAAACAAAGTGTCTTGTGAATCACCTTATCAATTATCGAAGATAAATTCCCTTTATCAAGATCGTTTCAACATGCCTAATGTGGTAGGCCAAGAGCATCACTCATTACAAGATTTGATTTATATACACCTTCCTTTGGGATCTCCCATTCGCCTACCTATTGGGGGTCAAAGAATTGTAGAAGAGGGTATTTTTTCTTTCACTTCGTTAATACCCTCCCATGAAAAACAATTTGCCGAACCTCCTATCAGATCACGCCAAAGTCGCTCGAGGTTTAAGAAAGACTCAACACAACATACCTCGGTTAATCTTGCAAGAGGCCATCTTCCTTTAAGCTACTGCTAGTACTTCTTTTTTTAAAAAACCAAAATGTCTTAACGAAGATCATCAAATTGTAAATAGGTTCATTTAATTTCGTAAACCCACATTAGCTTTGGCAGGGAGTATGATTCTTAGACTGGCTCGTTCAATCAATCTCCTCCACAATTCAAAACCTGACTTTGATTGGAAATCAAGAAATTGAAACGAAGCGCTTTTGCCTTAGTTGGGAAAGAAATAAAGGGGCGATGATATGTCAAGTAATGTTTCAAATAAAAAACTAGTGGTAGTTATGGGTTAGGCCATGATGATTTGCGAATAAAGACTGAAGAAATCATTGAGGACCTGGGACGGACTCTTATAATTCTCTCAAGCTCCTCGACTAATTCCAATGATGAAAACGATGATGGCTACTGAGTAGTCTGCATTCTTTTGGATGCTTCCATCGCATATATTTAGGACAAGGATTAAATCGCTTGTCGGAGGCGTGACCAAAGTTGGATAAAACATTTTGATCAAAATAAGGTACTTTTAGATTGCTCAGTGTACTGTGTAACCATCTTGCCCTCGCATTTTCCAAATCAAGGATCAGTTTTTTATTCATAAATATTTCATTCACCATTTTTCTTCATCAAAATAGATTTGTGGTTGTTCTCAACAATCCTAAATTATAATGAAAAATCTCTAGCTCAACTCAGACTCGCCAGCCCTCCACAGTTCACTTACTAGCGTCCCTTGTGGCGCAATTCAAACCGAATATTTATTTTCTTAGTGAAACCATTAGTTCATTTCTTCAGCCCAACTCCTGCTATTCAGATTCTTTTTTCTTTGTTACCGTTTGGTTTTGTTGCTTTCTTTAGGTCATGTTGGAGTCTGGTTTGTTTTTCCTCTAACACAAAAACTCATCCTATTCACCTATCTAAACACCTCCTTCGAGATTACCAATGGAACACAAATCGCCCTAGTATCTCACGGTAATTTGTGGTCACCCCAAATAAAAATAGAGTAGGAAATATGGAATTCTATATCCCATCATCTCAAGCCTCTTTCTCAGTCACCTATCCTCATATGCGGAGATTTCAATCAAGTTCTCTTCAGCTCGGAAAAACACCCAACCCCAATCAACACCATTCCAGGATCCTTGAATTTTCTCAATTTCCTCCGAACTGTCAGCACCTCCTCTACACCAAGTTATAAATTCTCTTTAGACCAGGATTAGCGGTATTCATCTTTGAAAACCTGATAGAGTAAATGAGCAATTTTGAAACGGTATGTCGCTTTTCCGCCGTCATCTTGTCATGTCTACCTATCCAAAGATCGGACCACTGCCCATACTTAATTCCACCAAGATCAACAACATGCCATTTAGACCTTCAAACTTGAATCTTTTCACCCTCCTCCTCGACTTTCCCATCTTATAGCAGAATCTTGGAGTAATACTCCTGATAACCAACCCACCTCATATTCTTCTCATTACCTCCTCCACAGTCTCAAACATGTCAAGAGTGTCATCAAGTCGTGGAATAATGACAAAATTGAAAACATCTTCACCCAAATTAAGAAGATCCAAACAAGACTTATCTCTGCACAAAACCATCCATCCAGTTCATCAAATACACCGATGCCGATCTTAGAAATCCACCTCGACTTTACCAAATCAAGAGGAATATCAAGCATAAAGATCTAAACTCACGATAATCTCTATGGAGACAAAAACACAAAAAATTTACCTCATGTTAGATACAAAACCAAAATTAATACCAACTCTCAGCTCTCGTGGAACCTCGTGCAACTGCCACTAAAGAGGAAAGAAATTAGAGATCATCAGGAACTACTATGGACCTCTTCATTCCCCGCATTCCACAACCGTGATCCCGTTTTTGAATCCTTGCTCCATATCACCAACAGTCTCACACTCCATCAAATTGACTGCCTTAACACCCGTTTTTCACACGAGGAGGTCAAAACGGTTTCTCCAAATGCTCCACCTACAAATCCTCGGACCATATGGCTTTTCTAGAATTTTACCGAAGAAATCGAAATGTCCTCGAAACGATGTCATCAAAGAAACTCTTTGAATTCCTACACAAGGGTTGCATCCTCAAGAAAATTAACACGTTTACCCTAATTCCCAAATTCCACTCTCCATGTTCGATTGGGGATTATCGACCAATTAGTCTCCTCAGAATGCTATTTACAAGATCGCTCGAAACCATCATGAAACGCCTAATCCGCATCTGAACTCCCCTCAACTCTCCCTTTCAAAATAGTTTTGTGTAGGGATCGCATCAACACTTCATCATGGCTCAAGAACTTACTGCACCATCAAACCTCAAAATGTAAAAAGAATGGGATGACTGCCATAAAAATTGATATGAGCAAAGCATTTGACAAAATTAGATGGGATTTTCTCTTCAAACACCTCCAAAAGCTCAATTTCCCTTCCCATTGGATTCAATTGATTAAAGAATGTGTGACTACTGTACAATACTAGATAATTGTTAATGGTCAAATCTTTGAACCCTTCAAGCCGTACTATGGCCTTAGACAAGAGGACTCTCTCTCACCTATACTCTTACCTATGTAATGAGCTCCTCTCTTCCCCTACTTCATCACCAAAGTACAAAAGAATTTTAAAGGAGTTTCTATCAAAGAAACGGCATCAAGTTTCTCACCCTCTTCTGGGACGACAGCCTACTTCCTTTGATTCACCTCTGATAGTAAAAGCCTAAGCACGTTCAACTCAACTCTCAACACCTTGTGCAAAGATTCCGGTCAAATCATCAATATCCACAAATGTATTATCACTTCTAATCCATGCACACCCTCTTAGGTCAAGAATGTGGCTCTGACAATCTTGGGAATTTATGAGTCACCCACTTTTGGAAACTATGTTGGTATCCCTCTAGATATTACTAAAAATAAAAAAAAAAATTCCAAATATCATTGACAAAATAAAAAAGAAAATTCTTTCTTGAAAAGCTAAATTCCTCAACTTTGTTGGTTGTGTCACTGTAATTAAGTTTGTACTTCAATCCACCCTTGTTTATCCAATAGGTGTATACAAATTCCCTTTCACAGTCCTTCAAGATATTGACCGGATATTGGTAAACTTTCTTTGGGGAGGAACTCAATTCATTTATCTACTGGATTACCCATGAAAGCCTCTTCACCCTCAATTGTAAAGGTGAGCTTGGTTTCAAACATCTTCACCATTTCAACCTTGCTCTCCTTGCCCACAATGGTTGGCGTATTCTTTACTACCCTAACATACCCATGTCTTCAACCCTCAAATCAAAATACTTCCCTAACACTTCTCCTCTCACTACCACAATCAAATTAAACTCTTCATGGACTTGAAAAAGCCTACACTCCAGCATCATGTGAATCTCAAATTTAATGACATGGACTATTGGTCATGGTTCCTCTATCAATATCTGAAATGATAATTGGCTTCCAAAGAGTGATTCCTCAAATCCTAATGCTTTCTTTAACCCCTATTCCCATCCCAACTACCCTACCTTTATATCTAAACTTCTCATAAACCCTCACATTGGAATACACCTCCCTCAACTCCTTTTCCCCATTGTCTCCAAGTATTCTCAAAATATGTCCAAATACGAACGAATGAAGAAAAAATGGCCCAAAGACTCAAGCTTAATCTGGGTGACCTCTACAAGAGGATCAGCACAACCTGCCCATCAATAACATTGTTCCCCTACCTCTCTCATTCATCCCTCCTCTATTTGAATAAACTTTAGAAACTCCTTCCTAAAAGAATAAAGTATTTCAGAAAACTCCTACTCATCAGATTGTCCACACGGACCTTTAGCATGTAAACTAAAATTAAATACTAAATACCCTACTTGTTGTCTTTTGTTCTGTATAACGAGAGTAGTCAACACTTTCAATATCCTCTATCTGCATACATTTGGTCCCGCTTGAACATTTTAACGGCTTCCACCTCTATACAAAACTTTTTCCTCTTTTAATTTAGAAAATGGACACAAATAAATGTTTATGGAGCTGCTATCTTTTTAGCATTCTCTTGCAGAATCGTTACTATAAAAACGTGTCACACCCTTAAACATGACAACTGACTTTTAAGTGGAGTTGGGCGAGCCTCAAAGTTGGCACATGAATGGCTTCAACATTCCAAGAAGCTTAACCTCTTAGCTCTTAGTAGGACTTCTACCTTGCAGAAGGATTCTCAGCGGACATACTCTTTCCTTTTCAATCATAGGTCTACTTTATCTTCCAACGGATTTGATAGATCTTGTCGTAAAAGAGATGCTAAGATTTATCTTGAAATTTCTAATGACAAGAGACCCAAGTGGCTTTTAGAGATCTTCTTTCTTTCACTGGCGGGGTCCGAAACCATCAAGGATCTTTTAAGCTCGTCACCGAAACTCAATGACGCGTAACGAATTCGCCCAGGTGGCCCCCTCGAGGTTAACCGTCATTTCATCAACCCGAATAAACAGAGTCACCAAAAAATGGATAACGATAAAAATGACTTACTTAACGTGATAATAAAATAATACAACTGTCCATCGGTGAAATCCAATCAATACCTACAACAACCGAAAGTAATATAAATACAAACATCACACAACTTATTTACAACTCGAGACAACAATAATTGTTAGTTAAGTACAACATAAATCTCCAAAGAAGATAAAAGTATGACTGCTGGAGGTCTTCAGTTTCACCATCGCCGCCGGCGGGTTACTCAGCCTACCGGTCAACGCATCTCAAGCTCATCCCAACAAATTTGTAGGCATAAAACGCCTCCATGTGGAAATAGGAGTTAAATTTAAAAAAGTTCTGTTTTAATACAAATATCATGAAGCTTAACCCACCACCCACACAAACAAAGATAATTCAAGACCCTCTTACCCCATTTAACGAATTCATCCACCTCGAGAGTTATACTTATATGTTCCTGACAAGATAAATCTTTCTCTTAAATTAGCTCCACCAACACCGACAAATCCACAACTAATGCCAACAACTTACTCACGTGACACCTTAATCACAAGTGAGATATCTCTATTTGTTATTTTCTCAAGTATACTAATACTCATATAATATGCAACTCAAACACACAACAACTCAACATATATCTAACATCTCATAACCAAGTACACAACTCAACCACTTATCTTTAGTTCATCTTAAAGGTTAATTCTAATTATAGTCGTATTCTCCTACGACTTCTAAATGTTTATCATAAGAACCTCCAAATTATTTCATTACTTTAATAGTTAACCGAGCAACGATATTTTAAATCATGATAACTTAAGTACGGAATTATCTACCAAAATCTTCATTTAGTTTACGGAACTTATTCACCGTGAATGTATCAACGCCGTGGATTAGATCATAACCTACATACCAACACATTTGAATCCAATTTTTTCACCATATATAAAATATCATCAATATCAACGATAGATTAGTACGGACTTTGCTTTAATTTTATACCTAATGCCCTATTCAAAAGTTATCTCAACCATTAACCGACTCAACTTTTAACCTTAAAGGATGTATAACGACAATACCAAACTTACGAATTCTAAGAGTAACTGACAATACTATCAATAATCAACCAAACCTTAATTTAACATAATTTCATCATAGCAACATCTAGTATAATCAAGCACAACGCTCATAACCAATAAACAAGTCATAAAACGTATCATACTACACCATAGAAAATTTAAACAACATGTCAATATGAATAAGACATATATATATTATTATTCCAAAGAAAGTCCCGCATATAACATATATTATAATAGAAAAGTTTCAAGAAAGCATACAATCATCTTTAAAGAACTCACAAGAGACTCAACAACCACTTACAACACTAGCCATCTAACCATCTATCTCATATCCCCACAAATATACCTCAACCTCTAATGCGGCACAATATACGCTTAATCCATCTACCCCAAGCAGAATGGACTAATCGATAATCACAATCAAGACTTATACAATCGAAGATAAGGCCAAACCGTGACTTCTATACCGGAGATAAGGCCAAACCGCACTTATATTAATAAAGCATAAAAATAACCGCATTCTATACACTAAGTATATATAATAATCGCACTTATACAAATTCAAGTATTAAGCAAACCGCACTTATACACCAAAGATAGTGGACACCGCATCTTTATACACTATGAGCAGCACACCGCACTTATACACTAAGTATATGCACAATCGCACTTATATATCAAGTATAAGGCACAATCGCACTTATACACAAAGTATAAGGCCAATAATGCCACATATCCCTGCAAGGAAATGAGCCACCCCAACACCTAATCATCCTCAACTAGGTCACATCCTAATACTCAAGTCACCTCAAAGTCACGCATAACTCCAACCAACACCTCTCAATAACCAACTATTCTACTCCTAAACAATATCCAAGCACACAGCTAAACAGCTCACAATCATAAATCAATTACAACCGGTCAAAGTGCCAATGTAAATACCAAAAGTGCCGACAAGGCCAGAAATACAAATGCGTCACAAGGCCGTAATCGAAATGCCGACAAGGCCACAAAACACAAAGAACATAAGTTTGGAGCTAAGATATAATACCTCAAACAATCTTCAACGTCACAGAAATACAATCGCATAATCATAAATAATGGCTCACACAAATGAATCACATATAATCATCCAACAAATTACACGTACATCATTCGCTACAATCATACCCACAAATGTCATGTAAGGCCCACTCCTCACATAATCTCACCACAATGACATGTTCACACAATTTAAATTAAGTAACGTAGTGAGCACCATGAGATAAGTACTCACCCCTGTTTAGCAACAAGGAAACGTCCCGGCCTAATCGATCCAAAGTCAGCCTTTTCCCACGCTCCGCCTAATCAAAACACCGAAATAACAATTACTACTGCAACACTTTTAATCATTATCTTAATTAAATTTCCTGACTTTTTCAAACTCCATTTTATTTAGAAATTAACTACTTAAGTATGATTGCTACTATGTTTGAAGACTATTAAATGATCTAATTTCAACTATCCCGATCGAATCCCATAATCGGTCAACACCTTAACCAAAATAATTAAATATTTTCAACCAATTTCAACCAACTCCAATATATCAACTTTTCCAAACTAATCAAAACCCATTTCTAACGACCTCAAATCCTAAAGTCTGCTTAATACTCAAATCTAATAAACAAATTTCAACATTATATTTCTCCAACAACTTATAATTCATAATTTCACCACAAAACAATCACAATAAAAGGTCCAATAACATATTTATACTCTCAATATTTTAGAAAAAGTCAACTCAAAAGTCAAACTCAACTATACCTCAACACTTTCTACCCCTAAAATCGATTATCATCAACTTTATATTATAATCTAGCCTAAAGTTAATAATTATATTCAATAATATCTCATAAAAAACCGAAGTCAACCTAAAATTCCAAAAAGTCAACGGTTCTAAAAGTCCGAAATTCCTACACCAAACACGTAATTTCAACTCAAGCACAACCACTTAAATCCCAAGAATCGATTGAGCAATAAAAATCAAATTACAAAAGTCAACAAAAAGTCAAATCGGACGCATCTCCCAAAATATTCAACAAGATCGAATATTTTTACCTTGAAACGACGAGGACGACGAGGGAAGCTCCAAAAAATTCGAGGTCCAAAGTTCGAGATGGAGGAGAAAATTGAAAGAAGAAGAATCGAAAGAAAAAATTTATGACTCGGCTCTCTCTCTCTCTCTCGTGGCGGTGGTTAAAATGGAGAAGCTGGGCTCGTGGTTTAATGTGTTGGTTTACGGATTCAAATGGTTGGCCCAATAGTCCAACCTAAGGATTAACCCGAATGCTAATTCGATCGACACCTCTGCTTCTTTAACTTTCTATCTCGACAACCAACTTCCAAACATTAACATTCTACACTCAAATTATTATATTACCACCCAAATAATATCATTTCCATCCGACAACCCTTTAAAATTTTAAATACCGAAATGTACTACCAACCGAATCTATCCGTTGTATTTTCGAATTGCTCAATCTCGAATTTTTTTTTCATCGAATACTCTACCGAAAGCAACTAGTAATAATTATTAGCAATAATATTAGTAACGGAACGGTTATTACAATGCTGGATGTCTCCCTACTTTTATTTTTCTCAGAACTTCCGTCATGGCTACTTTACAATCGTTTCATTCCAAAGAGTCGCCGTAGCTTTCATTCAATTTATATCATTACTGATGATTTATTTTCACAAGTATGGCATAGGAATTATCACAAACTTAGGTGGACTGATGATTGCAGAGCCGAGCTTCAAGAAGGAAACAAAAAGAATTGCGAGATCTTTTGGTTACCAACTAGTATTGGTTGTTTTTTTAATTTGAAAGACATTGTTAATAGTACTTTTAATTTGGTTTCAATGTAATTCTGCTTCATGTAATAGCAGCGAAGGCTATGGACAAGTTTCTATTACTTAATATCATGAATTATTTATCAAAAAAATACTCCCTCCCTCCAAATTTCCTTGACCATTGAGGTAAAAATTACTTTATTAAGGCAACACTCAACAACTTAAGCAACTAAGAAACTTCATAATGACAACCAAAACTATGATATTCATTTTCAAACCCACAACACTTATTCATACTCCGCAATGTGACAACAAGATTCATTAAAATGGCCCTCATATTCACAAATGATCCATCCTCGCACGTCACAACTAAATTCATTTATCACTCTACCGCATCACTTGGTTACAACTATCATAATTATCGCCAACATTCTTCCCCCAATTATTCCAATTGCAAAAGGTTTAACTTTACACGTCTAAGGATCAACAACCTTATACCCCAATCACACGATTACCCTTAAAATATACGTCACAAAATTTCCACTTCAACTTACCCTTAACACTCTAAAATTTACAATGATGTTGCACCTTTTACCAACCCAAATCCAACAATAGACTCCTTCCCAACATCTTTTCTCTCCAACAAAATTCCAACATATCCATCCACATCTTAACATCTCATTCCCATAGATTT
This sequence comes from Lithospermum erythrorhizon, assembly GCA_019722365.1. NCBI lineage: Eukaryota > Viridiplantae > Streptophyta > Magnoliopsida > Boraginales > Boraginaceae > Lithospermum > Lithospermum erythrorhizon. The sequence continues at coordinate 20,724 of JADFUC010002436.1, read as the reverse complement.
TGGCCTTGAGTTCATATCCTCTATAACAACCGTTATCCGTATAAAGATAAAATCCACTAACCACCGTGCTCTTTAATAAACATCATCAATGAAACAAGTGTTCTTCTCTAATCCAACTTCAATTGTATATTCATCAAACTTCTACTAATCGCTTAAACCTCAAATTAGCTTCTTAACAATGAAATACACCATCTCATAATCTTTCCCTTGGGGTCCTCACACGTATTTCAAACGAAATCTTCTAGGTGCCATCCCTTAACAATTAACGGTCAATCTAGTAAAGAAAGACTTGACCCAAAGCAAGACTCAAATCTCAACAACTCCCTTGACCATCTTAGAATTTAAGCACATAACCAATAATGTAGACACCGCTGCAAAACCTGAAAACATAGTTCCCATACCATAATTCTAACTAATCTCGCCCGTGTGGATCCCCCTGTTGTTGGAATCGTCATCTACCTCGATCACTGTAGTCAAACATGTCCCCGGACCAAATAATGAAGAAAATAACGTGACTCTCACCTTTATTGGGCGATCTAAGACAACAATAATGATTACACTTCAGAATTTCATCAATCATACAAATCATATACAACATGTTTTCTAAATACATACTTAACACAACACAAGGTATACACTGAAGACCGTTAAGGATATCCTAGCCACCCGAATTGTACCTACGATTATACACAGCTCCTCGCCACAAAAGATGGTGCCACACGAACGTTTCCTGCAACTACAAAATTCTAGGGGGTCCCCAAAATTCGAAGTTCAATGAATATTTAACGTAACTAACTAGTCAATACAGTACGCAAATGCAAACGATAGTCTCAACAATTTAATATAATCCACCTCAAATAATCTAGAATAATCTAACAATATCCGATAATCTAATCATATTAAATAATCCAACAAATAAACTCCCACACACACAGTCAATAACATCCAACATATCATACAAGCAACAATAACTCTATTCTGGGCCCCTATTAGAGTCTACCCCAACTTATAAAGCGTTGAAAACAATCTGGCCTGCTTTCCCACACCCGCAAACGAAGACCAACAAAATACACTCATACCTCTACACCAAGTATTAATGAATTGTCGGTGGATCAACTAAAATGAATAGAGTCCAACAAATCACATCAACAATCTCATATCACTTATATCACAACTCAAATATCATAACTGATCATATAACCATACTCAACATTTCAAGTCTCAATATCACATATCACAGATATAACTCAAGTAGTAAAACTATACAACTTACATACACAGAATATATAGGAAAGGTTATGTCACGTGATATAAATACTCACCTTGGCCTCTAGAGCAATCCAAGATACACCTAATGTATTACAAAGCCCCAATCCTTTTTGCCCGACTCTACCTGTGAGTTTATTGTTGTATTATTAACTTTTCGCTTTTATTTTCCTCCTTTTACTTCTTCAATTCCCAAATAAATACTTAATAAAATCCAACAACCCCGATATATATAATTATCATAGCTCAAAATATATTTTAGAGTCTAACCATTCTCGCTTCCAAAATATTTTATGCAGATAAATCTATTTTCTCTATTTAAATATATTTTTACTCATTTTAACATCAGAAAATAAAATAAATAGTTAAACTATTTAAAATTACCAAATTTGATACGTGAGTTCACATACAACTTCCAAGTTACTGAACATCATCAATTTTTATTTTTCAATCTACAATTTCATCTCCTTTGATCTAAAAAATATATTTAGTAATTAAATTACCAAAATAGTAAACAAATTCAAATCATCTAAATTTCTCAAGCAACACGCACTGACAAGCAGGGTACTGGTTTCAATCTTTTTAATTTTCTCAAAAGTTTAGTATTTATTTCATATTTTATACATATTCTAACCCTTTATCTTCCAAAAATTATAATAAATAAAAAACGACTTCAAAATAAAAACTTGCTTTTATGGTTCAACTCCAAATGTCAAAGATTATTTAGAAACCAAAAAGTATTAAATTTCAAATACGTTTACTATTTATTTCATATTTTTCTTTCAAAAGTCAAACTAGATCTAAAAGATAGTCGTAAGAAACACAAATCTTCATCCTTTCTTCTTCAAAAATTAATATTCAAGTGTTTAAACATCACCAAAATATTTAGATTAAACATTCAATCTAAAAATCAACAAGTCAATATTTTATAACTTTAAAATAGTTAGGAATCAAGAGACAATTTTTACCTTAAAATGTTTAGAATGATCGGTAGATGAACTCGAGCTTGTTTTCTACTCAAAATGGAGAAAAGTTTGGGAAAGTGGGGAGGGAGGGAATTCGTCAATACATAGTTAAGAAGGAGGGAGAAATTTTGTTTTACATAAAAGACGTTTTTAACCTCAAAGAAGATGTAAGAAGCAATTTCAAGACTAAGCAAAGTTATGATGGATTTAAGCACGGTGTGTCGCTTTCTTTCTAGTTGGGGAGGGAAAAAATGAGTAGCACCTGGGCCATACACTTATCAAGTTCGAAAGTTATTTCAATCCACCCTCCTTATAAAATTTCAGCCCTCGAAATTTACTCTCACACTGATTTATTTACTGTCAGAATCACCTTTCTTAATGCCAGCTTCTATTATCTATCACCACAACATCTTATCACCCAAACAAATTATCACCTTATAGTAATCATCTTCGTAGTTCACCTAATATCTCATAACCACATTAACTTCGCCTCATGCTATCACCTAAGATTCTACTATCCATCAATAACATCTCTATGCCTCTATTTCATTATTCATTATCGTATCATTTCTACATATTCAAGTAAGTTTCCATTCAACCCCATATACAAGCTCATTCACAACCATTATAAATCGTGAATTCACTTCACCCAGTAGCACTCCAAAGAATAGTTCTGCAATACCCAACCACACATCATCTATTATGTAAAACTCATCAATGTCAAATTGATCACTCAGCTCATGACATAAAATCCACCAATGTCAAATATACTATAATTTCTTACTTTTTCATTTCTATGCATATCTATTATAACCCCACATATCATACATCAAGATAGCATATACTCCACATAACATACCTTCTCATGGTGCTATTCCATACCTCACATTTCATTATAATGCGACTCTACACAATTATCATCACTCATTGTCAACCGCCATATATATCACACTAGAGATGTTTAGATTCATTCATATGCAAGTCAACTCCTTATCAAACTAAATCTTAAATTTTAAATTAATAAATGTTTTTCATTCGAATATAGTAGTCATCCAAGGCTTCCCAATATATAATTGGGCGTGGACACGCCACCAATAACCCCAAAAGTTTTAATGCTTCCACAAATATATATATATATATTTATACAACAATTACCTCATAATATATTCATGTCGGGCTCCTAATCTATTTTATATTATAACACAAAGAATCAACAGATACGACTCATTACACCAACCACACCAATATATATATAATAATGCCAAGACACCACACGTTATTCAATTCATTTATATGTATACATTATATTATATCACCACTTGTCAATACACCAAATATCACAAATACATTACCTTATGCATATCCTTTTATCATTTTCTATATAATCAAGGATTTCATCAAAGATATAACTCAATATCGATTTTCCCCTCAGACGCAGGTTTCATTTCCATTCATATCATCATCATATCATGTCATAAACATCTCAACCATAAAGTTATCATTTCTATCAAATATCAAGCAATTCAATATACACTCAATCGCATTATAACAACAACCATCATTCCCTTTACTGCTTCATGTATCCTCACTATTTTTTTCCAACGTTATATTACATAATTCACCCTCAATGTCACTTCTTCAGATATCACATTAACATTTTAAAAACCATCTAGCAAACGTGGTTGTATCCAATTTTTTCTTCCACAGCCTTTCTTCATCACTCTTCGTGAGTCATATTTCATTTTCTCCCTTCTCATCTCAACATACATCTAACATTTCTTCTTAATAGCTTTCTCAGATGGTGTCATCCTCAAAGACTGGCTCGGAAGTTATTATTACTATTAGTAAATCCTCCTTTCTTAGTTAAAATATCACCTCCTAACTCAAATTTTATACACTGTCTTATATCCTCACACAATAGTCACTACCTTCCGTTGAGGTTTATACTGGATCAACACATAACATTTCTCACCTATTCATCCTTGAATTCATGAATTTCACTATTGTATTCTAATTGACGTCTGACCTCGCTTCATCATTAACAACTTTTCAAAACCACCAATTTAATATTTTGCTCATGTCACCATGCCCATTATACTTCATGAAATCTTATAATTTACTCAACCTAAAATTTGTACTAATGCTGCACTACAATGCAAACCTTTATAGAAAATTTGTAAATCTACTCATCGCAATTCACTATAATCTTTATCAAGCATCTTTCCGAATCCATCAACAAGGATCATAAACATGAATTTATGAGCTCCCTCTAGAGTTGTGGTTCAACGACCTCGGTTTTCCTCTCCTGCTACCAATTATTCTCAAATCACAATACATCTCAAAACTACCAAGACTCACATTACACAAACTAATAAGGATGTTCCCTACAATTATCCTCCTAACTTATCAAAGGTAATCCATATATTCTACCATATCTGTTAATACTCCATTGTCCATTCTAGAATTTGTCAACTCTTATCTACACCCACAGTCCCTTCACAATTTTAACTCTAATACTAACATCAACGCACTCACCCTCAACAATTTCATCCTGTTATTCTTTAAACAACTAACTTCCATTTATAACTTGATACTCAACAACTATATTCTTTTCTTAGCTAATGGATATCCCAGACTCACTTGATATTTCATTAAATTTTCACCTATTTTCCCATTGTTAGTCCAACTTTCTCCAGCAAGCAAGTATTTCACATTATAATTGTGGAATTCCATTCACATCATGTGGATAAATACTCCAAAATATTTAAACACAACATTCTATTAACTTTAACCCATCACGAGAAACAATACAAATCTTTCAACTCTAAGGCTATAAGTTATTACTGACTGCACAAATGTATAATATATCTAAAACACCTTACTCCTCTTATCATCTCAATGTCACAGCCATCAACATTTATCCTATAACTTATTAAACATTTATCCAGATCACCCAATCTTACTTTATGAAATTCAACACTTGTAATTCTACTCCAACTCATTTAGCCTCGAATTTCATTATTTTTTTTTTTTTTTCGAATTAACATCCTCCTTCGCATACTTTTTCACAAATATATCATATCTTCCCCAGAAATCATCACCTCCTTCATTTTCCGACCGCCTCCAAAAGAATCTTAAATTGCACTCTCATCAATTCAAGTGTTTTGACAATCCCACATTATCCCCAATTTATGTCACACACATTTTACACTTTACACTTTTTCTTTGAAAATAACACGTCCTAGATTCATTACTCATTTCTCGTTAGAATCTAAGTATGAATTTAATCGATAAACAATCTGCCAATTCATCCCGGATTCTCAAAACAATGTAAATTAATCTAAATATAAACGACAAATGTATGAATACAAGAATTTCAAGCATTAACGGAAGCGGATTGAACCCACTCCCCAATGAGCCTCGTGAAAGCCCTCAAGATCCTTCCCTCCAATATTTGTTCAACACCGACGAGATGTCCTCTGTGATCAATACCAACGTTATGAATCGAACCGAGAGCTCGAACTTGCTAGAGTTTAGCGATGAATGAAATTGGAAGATGAAATTCCTTCCAATTTCTCTGCAGAGAGGCTATATTTTGGAGGGTGGCGTTTTGTGATTCTTATGTCATGAAAACCTAATCCCTCTTTAAACACCAAGTCCCAAAATTCCACCTGCTAAACTCGTTAATAGGAATCAGCTTAACTCGTTAACTTACTCAGACCCTCATTAACTTCCAATTAAATAACGGAAAGTTACCAGAGTTGTTCTATTTAATTAACTTAATAAGTCAATTAAAATACTGAAGTCACTATCAAATACTTATCAAGTTATTCATCGATTCAATTGCTTAATTGATTAAACTGTGTTTAATCAATCGATGTTCATCAACATATATTTGACAAATATATAAATATTGAGAAATACATTTTCACATATAAGTGTCCTCTGCTTAATTTCATTCATGAAATATTATTTGAATATCATTGTATGTAGGTGACCTTTCTAGACTCAGATAATAGTAAAGTTGTATAATAATAACAATTACCAATTATTATTATTATAACGATTAATGAGTAAGCATCTAGCACGCTCACAACCTCCTCTTAAATTATTTTAGAACCTGCCAATTAGTAATATACCACATTACTTGCTAGAACACTCAGTTCAATAACTATTACTTTAACCAACCCGACAAATGAATTGATACACAATCGTTTAACGGCACACACAAAAGGGAATCAATTTCTATTGATTTCAACAATTTCAACCTAACCTCAATTATACCCATATCGGACACAATTCCACTTATCACCAATCTATGATAATCTAGTTCCATCCAACCAATATCCTTTGTTTCTGTCCAATCAATCAACACTAAGGTTCACCGTGAGCCTACTATCTTAAAAAGAACGGATTCACAAATCAGAACGAACCACCCCAAAGTGGCCCCGGCGTCGAATTCATCATCAATCAAAGCGAACTAACCAACACCATAACAACTTAAAAAGTAATAATATAAATACAACATCACACAAACTTATTTTACAACTCGAGACACAATTATTAAGTACAACATAAACTCCAAAGAAAATAAAAGTATGGACTGCTGAGATCTTCAAGCCACCATCGCCACCTCTCCGCGGGTGTACGCACTACCGGATAACGCATCTCGGTCATCCCCGCAACAACCTGTACAAACCATCCGCCTTACAGGAAATGTGGAATCGCCTAAAAAGCTGTTGAAAACAAATATCAAAGTTAACCTAACATTCATATAATCAAGGATAAATGCACTTTTACCTATTTAAAGATTCATATATACCTCCTCAAGAGCTATATTTTATAAAGCATTCACCACAATATAGATCTTTCCTTAATGGTTTTCCAACTAAGACCGATAACCCACATCACGCCAACAATTTACTCACGCATTCTTAATCACAAGAGTATTCTACTGTTATCTTCCTCAAGTATAGCTAATTATCATATAATATACTCACTCAAACATACCACAACTCAAACATATATCTCAACATCTCATAACCAAGTACACAACTCAAACCACTTGTCTTTGGGCTCACCTAAAGTGTTACCCCCAATTATAGTTATACCTCCTATGACATCTAAATATTTATTATAAAGCAACCTCCAAATCTATCATTATCTTTTAATACAACCGAAAGGACGTATATCTTAACTCAAGATAACCTAAGTAAATGGAATTATCTCACCAAATTTTTCATTTAGTTTTACGTAACTTATTCACCTTAATGGTATCAACGCTGTGGTTGCACCATAGCTTATATACTAACACGTTTGAATCCAACTTTCCAATCGTATATATAAAATATCATCAAATATCATTCCACAGATTGTGCACAACATCGGTTTATAATTTTATACTTAATGTCCCATTCAAAAGTTATTATCTCAACCATTAACCAACTCAACTTTTAACCTAAAGGATGTATAAGGATTTATACCAAATCCTAATTCACAAGAAAAATCGGATCACATATTATTAATAATCAACCGAAACTCTAATTCGACACAATTTCATCAAGAAAACATCTAGTATAATCGCACAATTTTCATAACCAATAAAATGAGTCATAAAACGATTATACAACACCAGAAACTTAAAAACAACATGTCAAGATATAATACAAAGTCTCAATAAGGCAAATTATCACCTGCATTAAAATCATGTAGACTCAACAACGAATTATAACTCTAGTCATTAACCCCTCTATTCTCGATTCCACAACAATACCAACCTCTAACGCGGCATATGCTCACCCGCCTACCGCAGAAACGGACCAATTCGTTTATAAACACCGCACTTATACCGTAAGATAAGGCCAACACCAAATAATGCACACAAATAAAGCGACAATAATAGATTCACAATCGCACTTATACCACAAAGTATAAGGCCAACACCGACAATACACATAGCAACGTGATAATAGATCTAACACTTCCTCACGTATAAATCAAGTATAAGGCCAACATTGAAATGCAATATAGTAATGCTGGATAATAGATCTCACTGCACTTTATACCGAAGTATATACAACACCGACAATGCACATAAAGAAAGTGATAATAGATTCACCGCACTTACACGGAAGTATAAGCACAACATCACATATCCTCGAAAGGAAGGAGAGTCACCTAACCCCTAATCATCCCAACCATGTGGTCATGTTCTAACACCTAAGTCACCTCAAAGCCACGCATAACTCCAAACTAACACCTCCTAAAAACCAACTACTCTACTCTCAAACAATCATAAATCAATCACAACTCACGACAAGGCCACAGAATACATAAGTGCCGACAAGGCCAATGTAGAAATACAGGCCGACAAGGCCACGTAAACTGAACGCCGACAAAGTGCCAGAGAACACACAAGAACATAAGTTGGAATTCAAGCTATTACTTACCTCAAGCAAATCTTCAACGCCACCATTGGTCACAACATGAATCATAATCACAATTATCTCATAATATAAATCAACATCTCACCTATTCATAATATGAATCATAACCACAATTATCTCATAATATAAATCATAATCACTAATAATAATATGTCAATAATATATAGTTCCATGACAAAAACACACGCAAAATATAGAAACATAATATATATGAAGGTTCCCATCAGAGAGATTTGTAATTCTCAATTCCTGTTTTCACAAGAAACGTCCTGCTCCAATCGATCCTAGCTATGCCTTTTTCCAATGCCCGCCTAATCAAACACCCGAAATAAAATTACTACTCACAACAATTTAACCCTATCTTAATTAAATCTCCGACTTTCTGCCATTTAGTTACAAATTGACAACTTAAGCATAGATTACTAATTATGTTTCAATAACCATTAAAATGACTTAATTTCAACTATCCCGACTAAAGTCCATGACCGTCAACACCTTAACCAAAAATACCCAACATTTTCAACCACTCCCCAATCAACCCAATATACTAAACTTTTCCAACTAATCAAACCCATTTCTAACAACCTCAAATCCCAAAGTCCGTTTACTACCAAAATCTACTAAAACTAATTTCGACATATATTCTTCCAACAACCTAATACTCATAATTTCATACTAAACAATCACAATAACGGTCCAATAACATATTTATAATTATCAACTACATTTAGAAAAAAAGTCAACCTAAAATTAACCCTCGAAAGTCAACTCAACTATAACAACACTTTCTACCCCAAATATCGATTATCATCAACTCTTATATTATAATCTAAGCCTAAACAATAATTATATTCAATAATATCTCATAAAAATCGAAGTCAACCCAAAATTCCAAAAAGTCAACGGCCCTAAAACGTCCGAAATCTGCTACATCAAACACGAATATTTCAAACTCAAGAATAACCAATTCTGTAAACTCCAAGAAATCGACTGAGCAATAAATCAAATTACAAAAAGTCAACTAAAGTCAACTCGGCGATCTCCCAAAATATCTCAAATAAGATCGAACTCTTTTAATTTGAGTTTTATCGAGGATCGTATTTGTGGAAACTCTGTAAAAAATTTGAAGTCCAAAGTTTCGGTAGACGGAGGAGAAATTGAAAGAAGAAGAACTGAAAGAAATTAGAACTCCCGTTTCCTCGCGCGGCAAACAGTTAAGTGGAATTGGATTTGTTTTGGTTCGGCTTATACTGGCTTATACGGTGACGGGTCGCCTAAAAGTCCAACCGTGGAAACCCGAACATTTATTCCCGACCGACTTCCTGCTGACTCCATTCGACAACTAACTTCCCAACATCAACATTCCTACACTCAAATTATATTACCAATTCAAATAATATCATTACCATTCGATTACGACTTTAAAATTCTAAATACCGAAATGTACTTCCTTGAAATTTAATCGACTATTGTATTAACTATTCAACTTCGAAATTTTGATTCTAAAATAATCCAATCGGTTAGAACTATGATACTATTGCCAGAATTAGCATTTAACGGGTTACAACAACCGATTTGGTACATTCCGCACTCAGACAACTTCACAACTAGTTCATCATCTTAATATTCTTCACAAAGGTTAAATTTATTTCAAAATTTTCCAAAGTTCCTCCAACCTGTAAATCAACCAATTTCTTCTTAAAAAGATTCTTCTCCCTCGCACTTAATCGCACTACCATTACCTAGTTCCATTTCACTTAATTGTTTTATTTATTCATACAACCAAGCATCTTTTTCTTCCTTCCATGGTCCTCGAAATTTCCATCATTCCACTTACTTTTCAAGCAACACTCAACAACTTAAGCAACTAAGAAACTTCATGTCTGACAACCAAACCACGATATTCATTTTCAACCCATTACAACAACACTTATTCACTCAAATGCATTAAACAAGATTCTTTTTAAACTTATTCTCATATTCACAAATGATCCATCCCTTGTACATCAACCGAATTATTTCTCGACTCTATTCTATCACTGTTACAACCATCATAATTATAGCCAACATTCTTCCCCACTATTATTCTATGCAAAGGTTTAACTTTTACACCGCCCAAGGATCAAATAACCTACACCCCAATCACACAATTACTCCCTTACAAATATAATGCCACCAACATTTCAACTTACTCCTTTAACACTCAAATTGCTATAAACAGCCAATCTTTAACAACCTTAAATCCAAACATTAGACCTTTTCCAACATCTTTTTCTCCAACAAAATTCCAACATATCCAATTCATATCTAACATATCATTCCCCATAGGTTTCGCCTCGAAAGTCTTATCCTCTATAACCGCTATCCGTATAAAGATAAAATCTACTCAACTACGCCTTAATGTCAATGAAAAATCACGTTAGGCTCTTTCTAATCCAACTTCAAATTGTATATTCACCAAACTTTCTATTCGCTTCCAAACCTCAAATCACCAGAACAACAAAAAATGCCCATCTATCTTTCCCTATGGTCCCTCACATGTACTAAACGAAAACTTCCAGGTAAGTATCCCTCAACAGCTAATCAACGAAGATGGAGCATTCTGACTCCAAAAAGAAGAAGACTCAAATCTCGACAACCCTCGAATTCAAATCTTTAAACCCAAGCACATAACCATGAGACCACGTAAAACCGAAAACATAAGTCTCGATACCAAAATTTAGGGACGACCCAAATAAAGGGTCTCCTCGAGGTCGAATCGCCATCAACCCGAACACCGTGTGAGTCAAATTCATAAGTCCTGACCAAAAAAGAATGAAGGAAAAATACAACGTGACTCTGCCCAGATGGTGATCTAAGACAACAACAATGATTACACTTCACAATTTCATCAATCATACAAATCATATACAACATGTTTTCTAAATACATACTTGACACAACACAAGGTATACACTGAAGACTGTTGAGGATATCCTAGCAACCCGAACTGTACCTACGATTATACACAGCTCCTCGCCACAAAGATGGCGCCTACCTAACGCTCGCTACAACTACAAATTCTGGGGGGTCCCCAAACAAAGGGGTGAGCTGGAAGCTCAATGAATATTTATATAACGAACCATAACTAGTCACACATATATGCACATGCAAACGTATAGTCTCAACAATTTAATATAATCCACCTCTCAAATAATCTAGAACAATTCAATAATATCCGATAATCTAATCATATCAAATAATCCAACAAATAAACTCCCACACACACAAATAACAACATCCAAATACATTACACAAGCAAATAATAACTCTACTCTGGTCTTCTATTCATCAATCTCAATAGAGAAACAACGTCATTCATCGCTCTAGACCAAGCAAACGAAGACCAATAAAATACAACCTCCGCTACCTCTACACCAAGTAAACTAATAATCGCAACTGCATTGATCAAATAACCGGAATAGAGTCCAACAACAAATCATATCAACAATCAATATATCATCATATCTCACAACTCAAATATCATAACTGATTATATAACCATATTCAACATCGCAAGTCTCAATATCACATATATATTTGTAACGATCCGCCTCGAAAGTCGCACGCCCTCAAAGCTGTGAGTCGCATCAACTCCAGATACCGAGTCACCATTTGTTGACACCAAAATAACCTGTTTGAAACTCAATAAAACCTGATAGTTTGATAAAAATGAAATAGTTCGAAAGTTCACAATGTTTCCATAAAAGTTTAACCATCGTGGCATCACCTAATCCAAATCCAAAATGCAAACTGTCATAACATCACAAAGCCCAAGATACACCATAAAAACAAAGCCCACAAGTTTTCAACATAAAAAAAACATAAGAGTTCGAAAATAATTCAAAGATAAATTAGTACAAGAAAATGCCCACAGGATCCTAGCCAATCCGTCTCCCTCAATGTAAGAACAAGCAACGAGCACCACGAACTCAACAGCTTCTCACGTTGCACCCAATCCGGAGGTCGGAAGCGGGTGCTCGACAACTTAGTGGAATGTATCACCCGGCGGTAATCATCCACACCCGGAACGAGGTACAACAAAGGTATGTGCACAGCTGCCTAGAGTTATATATATGTATAATAGAGCAACATCTAATATCATCATAATAATAATAACCACGGTCAACATATGTACAATTTAGAGTAGTCCTTAACCGTTGTTATTCAAAGATATTATTTCGTGAGACAACATATCACATAATCGGCAAGTAGCATCATAAATTTCAAAACACAATTATTACACCACAATCATAAAATACTAAAACTCTCGAAAATAAAACCATAACATTATCAACCTTTTCAACTCAACGACATCCTCCCAACGTTAACACAACGCAAGACAACGCACAACAATAACCGTATCTTGACATTTATATAATGTCATTGCCCTTTTCCGACAAGCCTACTCATGTAATATAATATAACATATTATAAATATTAATATCCTTTTCCCGGTGTGCTCACCCTTCTCGCCTCCCATAATATCATATCCTTCCCAAGCAAGCGCCTCACCCCTTCCGATCAAATCTACACAATATCATAAAAACATCCCCGTCATAATGTGCACGAATTCTACATGCGACTCAAATAATTTAATTATCTTAATATGGCGCTACTCACCCTCTATATGAAACCAAGCATGACCAATAACCAACATCACACCAAACATACCAACCATGACAAAACATAAACATACACAACTCAATTAATATCACAACAACTACAACAATCTCATATAAAACAACCCTACAACAATCACACAACAATCTCATATATGACAACCATAATATATATAATACAACAATCTCATATAAAACATACAACCAAAATATACATAATACATCCATCCTACAACTCAACATCGTAACTTCACAATTCACACTAATACATTAATTCATAAGACAATTATAAACTATACTCTATTTATCACGCACTTCACGCACAGAATAATATTATCACACGAAAGGATAAATTTCACCTTGGCTGCACTCACTAGTACCCGAGAAATCAATCGATCCGCTAAAGCTTCTCTGCTCCGAGTCTACACAAAACACCGAAAGTACGATTACTACAAACTTCATTATTAATTCTCTTTTTAACAAATTTTAGTACCAATTGACCACTTTAGGTAAAATATTACTAGTTAAGCTTAAACGATAAACTAAACGACAAGATTTCAACCAACCCACACCGTAACCATTTCGGCCCCCTCTCTAATGTCATTTCTAACACTTTAAACAATTTTAATCAATCCAAAATATCAACTTTTCCAACTAACTAAACCATTTCTAACAACCTTGAACCTCAAAACCCACAACTATAAATCAAAAATCTTTCACCTCACAACAAACTATAATAAAGGTCCGAGAACATACTACACATTACAAACGCTTTTTGAAAGTCAAACCGAAGTCAACTCGAAAAAGTCAACAACTACACCCAAATATATTTTACTCTAAACGATTATTATCACCTCTATACTATAATCTAAGCTTAGATAATAATTATTATATACCATATTAAACCTCAAAACCCGAAGTCAACCCACTAACAAAAAGTCAATATCCTCAAAAACATCACGAAATACCTAATCCAAATTCCTAACTTTAACTCAAGAACAACTAATTTAAGGCCCAAGAATCGCTTGTAGTAATATAAATCAAATACAAAGTCAACAAAAAGTCAACTCATTGAAACTTCATGAAATACTAAAAAGATCTCGACCTTTTACCTTGAATCGAAGAGGGACGATTTGTTAAAACTCTCCAAGAAATTGAGGACCAAAGCCATGGTGATTTGAGAGAAAATTGAAGAAAGAAAACTGCAAGGGATGGGGTTCGGGCGGTCGGGTGGAGGGCATGGATTTTTGTTTCTAAGGCCTTGATTTGTACGTGGAAAAGATGAAAGAGAAAAATGAGTTTACGCGTGAAAATCCGACGTTTTTAGTTTAAGCGTTTCTCGATTTAGCTTATTCCCGACTATTAACTTCCAAACATCAACATTTATAGTCCATGAAATATGCTGGTCCACTTATGTTAATTAAATTAATAACTCCATTTTTTATCTTATTAATCATTTAATCGTTACCTATTACAATAACTCATGAGTAAAACTATACAACTTATATACACACAATATATAGAAATGTTACACGTGTTATAAATACCACCTTTTACGTTATAGCAACTAGAATACACCTAATGTATTCCAAAGCTCCCAACTTCGACTTTACCAGAGTAAATCGTTGTATTATTAATCATTTGTTTTATATTCTCCTTTTCTTCTTTTAATTCCCAAATAAATACCTAATAAAATCCAATAATCCCGACATAATTTCTACAGTTGAAAATATATTTTAGGAGCCGAACCATTCTCGCTTCCAAAAATATTTTATGCAAGACAAATCCATTTTTCATTATTTAAATATATTTTTACCATTTAACATCCGAAAATAAAATAAATAGTTAAACTATTTTAAAATTACCAAATTTCATATGTAGCTCACATATACAACTTCTAAGCATCGGAACATCATCAATTTTATTTTTTAAACCACACCATCTCCTTGATTCAAAAATATGTTTTAGTAATTAAACTCACCAACATGTGAAACAAATTCAAATCATCCACCTGTGGTGGAAACAATGCAGAAGACGCAGGGTACTGGGTTTCAAATCTTTTAATTTTATCAAAATTTTGTATTTATCTCATATTATATACATATTCTAACCCTTTATCTTCCAAAATTATAATAAATACAAATTATTTTAAAATCAAACTTTCTTTTGATGGTTCAACTTCAAATGTCACAAATATTATTTAGAAAACCGAAATTATTAAAATTAAAATATTTTACCATTTATTTCATATTTTTCTTTCAAAAGTCAAACTAGATCTAAAATAGTCAAGAAAACTCAAATCTTTCATCCTTTCTTCAAAAAAATTAACATTAAAGTGTTTAACATCACCTCAAAATATTTTAGATTAAACATTCAATCTAAAATCAATAAAAGTCAACAAAAGTCAACGTTTCATGACTTTAAAAATAGTTAGAATCAAGACACAATTTTTACCTTAAAATGTTTAGAATGATTGACTCAGAATAACCCGAATTTTTATGAATTAAATAATAATTGAATATTTCTCATTTAAATCAAACCTCGAACTCGATAAGTGCGAGATACATCGCTAAATTTTTCCTTCCGAACTACGAAACGAAACGACGTGTTCGGCTTCAACGCCCACCTCCTCCTACCCGGCTCAACGCCACTCCCACCGCTGAGCCACCTCCTACTTGCTTGAGCCACCTCGTGCCTGCTTCATTTTTTTCTTCATGGCTGGGTAATCTCATTTATAAAACAAATTTTTTCTTCCTTTTTCCTCACCTATGTATTTAAATCCCTATTCACTCTTCTTTTCTCTCATTTTTTCTTTTCTTTTGGGATAATTATCCTCTCAAATCATACATCTAAGATTTAAAGATTCAAGAAGAAAAGGATATCGAATAGGCGCATTGAAGCACAAAGTTGTTGGATAATCTTAATTTAATTGGGAGGTGAGTACTTATATATCACAAGTTTATAATGTTCCAAACATTCTAATATGTAAATTGTATATTTTGTCAGGTGAATAAAGATTAAAAGAGTACAAGTATGTCAGATAAGGAAAATTAAAGTAGTATATATATATAGGAAGTGAATTATTGAGACGAGACTCTAGTGTATTCTTTGGTTACATTAGTATAATATGACGTACAAGATGTATAAGGACGAGAAACGGGTTAATTGAAACTAATTTGTCAGAATTTGTTGATTGAACTAATCGCTATTAAAGTGGATTCATATTGAATATCAATATAAAGATATTGAAATATTATGGATTCCGAGATACTGGTGATATACTATATATGAGAAAAGAAATGAGCATATACAACAATTGCATGAGGATTATAAGTGTAATGAATGTAATGAATAGAAGAACAAACCATTTGATGGATAATATGAAAGGAAATGGATGAAAATACTAATAATGAAATCATAGATATTATTATGAATACGTGGGATATCAGAGTTGCGATTTTATGATGATAAAAGGGTGACAAGATTATGAAAGTTGTTCTCGATGTTGAAATTCATGAAACAAATGATATGAGTAGCAAATAACAATAAGGTGAAATCAATAATATTGTGGATATTTAATGAATATGGAAATGTCGAGATCGTTGATCGCGCCTCGCCTCGGTTGTATTTTTCATCCCCTAATTTATGATTTTGATTTTGTTGAAAGTTGTGTATTTCCTCGTGTTGGTTTCCAAGTGTATGTGGTCTCAAGGAGTCGGCAGGTGTTTTGATGAGGTGTCAAGTCGCAGCAGGGCAGTCAGATATGAGTTGACGTTGCCTCGCCGAGTCATATTGTCCTCGTATCTTCGCTTCTCGCTTCCTAGTTACGATTTGCGGAGTTGCTTCGCACCGAGGACGATTCGTGATCGCTTCGCACTGCTATTTATCGGTGAGTTTTATGTCGACGGACATAAGTTTTCCCTGTCGAGGTTGATTACATGCGCATTAGTTGTAGAAATCCGACCCATATCAAGCTGTGGTTTGCTGAAAGTCAAGGAGTTGTTGTTGATAGAGTTGTCGAGTTGTGTATCGTTGGAGCGTCCAACGACCACCTCTGTGCCCAGGTCAGCCTCCCCGAGGTTAGCGTCATCAACAACCCGCACAACTTTGTCACCGATCGACGGACGACAACATAAAAAGCACTTCATTTGACATTAATAATAATAAAATACACTTTTTGTCCATCAAGTAACTAACAACATATACAATAAAACAAACGAACAAATATAATACAAATCCACCTTAATGATACAACTCAAAGATACACAAGAAATCCAAAATACAACATAGGGAAAGTATGGCAACCAGACCCCTCAATGAAATACAATACACAGGTCTAACAATATACAAGTCGACAACAACAGGGAAATCTATGCCACTACCGCCTCATCTATGATCTTCAATCTGCAGCCTATCAATGCAGCTTCTCGACAACCTCAGCGATCAACCCCTTAGAACCTAGGCATAAACGCCCGCCCATAGAGAATAGGAGTCGCTATTAAGCCTATGAATACAAATACGTAATTTGATCCCCACATATTATTCATACTTATATAAATAACATATGCTTATACACTGTGCCACAATGGATGTCAGCCCTCAACTCATAGAACTCTCTTACACGATGTTACATAATACTTACACACATGAGCTTATAATCATAACGTATATTCATTCAAGTGGAAACAAGCCAAAGACACAAAGGCATCAAAACGAGGAATCCACCTCCAAATAATACACACACGAAATCCACCTCCAATTATCACACACACAGAACTAATCTTAAATAATACACACACGAGGAATCCACCTCCAAATAATACAATCCCGTAGAATAACCTCTTAACATCTATATAATCCCTAGTGTTATACCACGCCTACCCATTCAAATTTACAACCTTAGCAACCATCCTATCCTCAAGATTAGTATACACTTAATATTCCAAATACAACTACATTCTAATCGCCAACTTCAGAAAAATTCAATATTCGGTCATCTCCTTTATTACCCCAACAATAACATTCTAAGCACATTCTAATCAATCCAACAATCAATTGACAACTAATTAATCCATTAAATACAACCTCCAATTCAAACGCTAAATGCTATACGAACTTTTCCCCAAAACTTTTTCAACCCACCCCACCATCCATCCGCACTATCAATTTACACCCAAAACAAACTATATTACAGCCATTCCAACCTCTATATTACAATTTAAAGTTAATTTAAGAAAAAATTTAATAAAAGTCAACCTTCAACTTACACCACTCCTCTAACCCCAATAATCACCAAAATCAATTTAATCCCCATACGACAATTCTAGATAAAATTTCATACCATAACAAATTCAAGATCTAAAAGTCAACAAAATCCCATAAAAAGTCAACTTTTCAAAACTCAAGAAATATCTCAAAAGATTTGATCTTTCTGTCCTTAGATATGACGAGGATGACGAGGAGAAGCAAATCCACCACTTTGATCTCGAAAGCTAAAGCGACAATCACGAGAAATGAAGAAAAATTGGGGGAAGAATGCTGTTATGGAAAGAAGTTATGGAATTAATTTATGACGTAAGATAGCCATGGGGAAGTGGGATATTTGGAGGGGAATAAATTTAGGTTCCGCTCGGTTTCCTAAGTACTCCTACACCTTCCGCACTTAAATCTCAAACGAAACCGATTTATCAAGTAAGCATTCTCGAGGCATATATTACTACTCATCTCATACTCATCTCAATATATCGACATTATTTCAAACATTATACTATCTCCGGTCCCACCCACAAACCGAAATATACCACCAACCCAATTCAATTTGTTGAATTCCTCCACTACCAACTTCGAAATTTAATTTCAATTCCTAAATACTCCAATCGAGAAACTTATATACTATCAACAATATTGAAAGTGAACGGTTATTTCAAGTTGTTGAGTCGTTGGAGTTGATATGCGAGTTGGTCGAGTTGACTATGTTGATACAGCTTGACACCGTTGATCGAGTCAATTTGTCGACGCAGCCGCCGAGTCGATTGAGTGGTTTGGTTGTACCGTTGGTGTCACGTTGTTCGGTGTCGTCATATTGGTCTATTCGGTTGTATTACATGTTGTTTAGACTTTGGTGTTTCGTGGATATGTTTTATGACTCACGATTATATGGATATCGTAGTGATTGCGCGCATTTACGCTTGACGAAATTATGTTGTAAAGTTCAGTTGATTTATCGATAATATACGATTTCCTTGTGGATCCTAGGTTGGTACAATCGTCAGACGCCTTAAGTTAAAAAGTTGAGTTGGTTGCAAAGTTGAGATAACGCTTGAATGAGAAACAAGTAGGTACAAGGACACTTCAAACCCAGTTCATGCTAACCTACCGATGATGTTGATGATATTTTATATATGGTGGAAAAATTGGATTCAAATGTGTTAGAATATAAGTTTTGATCTAACCACGACGTTGATACTAATAACAGGGAAAGAAGTTCTCATGTATTTAAATGAAGAATTTGGGGAGATAATTCATACTCTAGGTTATCTTGATTTAAGAGACAAGTTACTAAGTTGTATTAAGATAATTTAAACGATTTGGAGATTTATGATTAATATTCGCATAACAAATAGGCGATGACTATGATCGAGTAACACTTGGGCGTTAACCAAACATATGGTTTGTTGTGTATGTTCGAGTTGTATATTATACTCCAAATTAGCTATACTTAAGAAAGATAACTACTGTAGAGATATTTTCTATGATTAAGGCGTGACCGTGAAAAGTGGTCGATACGGCGCTGGTTTATTTGGCATTGAAAGCTATTAAGGAAAAATTATCCTATTTATAGCATACAAATATAACTCTCATGGGTGTATGAGTCTTAAGTAAGTAACTCGAAAGTTATCCTAAAGTGATGCGGTGGATTAACTTTCAGGATATTTGTGGCTCACTCAAATTTTCATTTCTTCGACTCCTATTTCCTAATGCTTTTACGCTCAGTTGTCATGATTTAGACCGAGACAAGCTTTGGCCGAGTAGTCAGCGTAATTCGTGAAAGGCATGATGGTAGCTCAAGACCTCAAATATACTTGTCTTGGAGTTTTGTTGTACATAATAGTTGTCAGTCAGAAACCTACTTGTTCACGTCAGATTTATATTATTACTTTCATTGCTAGCGTCAAGTTAGTTCAAATTCAATGGACAAGTTGTGCTAGTTTTATTTATCTCAGCAATGAAGTCATTTTTCTATTGTTATCCAATGCTATGTACTGACATTCACAATGTCCCAACTCTCAGTAACGCAATTGGCATGTCACATTGAGAGATGAAACTTGAGCTTGTTTTTCACTTCAAAAAATGGAGAGCAATGTAACTGAAACGGAAGTACAACAT
>JADFUC010001308.1:0-12669 GCA_019722365.1 Lithospermum erythrorhizon | reverse complement strand
TATTACGTATTGCTCTTACGCATCATCTCGTATAGGAATAACATTGAACATATCCTCAAGACAAACTTCAATAAGTATAACAACATATACTTTATACATGCGATAAGTAAAACTCCCGTGAGATTAGTACTACCTTGGCTAGCTGGGGTTAAAAACCCGCAATCACAACAACGGACCTTAACAGATCAACGCTCTAAAAACATTCAAATTATAATCAATAGTTATAACACAACCAATAATGTTCCACACCCAACAAAAGTTTCCCTACAACCTATATTCCAAGTTAAGTTCAAGCAACCTTCCATTAACGATCTAGTTCCAATTACTAGTTTCAATAACCCTAACATTCGAAGAAGTTAACAATTAACTATCATATTTCTAATCATCTTTAATCTCAACTAATCTCACTATCCAACTTACAAAACTCGTAATATCCGAACATTCTCTACTCACCTCAAAATCACAACTTACACCTCAAAACAATCCTAAATAAAGTCCAAGAGTACACTTCTATCATTTAAACACCATTTAGAAAAAGTCAACAAAAGTCAACTATAATCCTCAACATTTTTCAACCCCATAAATCGATAATTATCAACCTATATATTTAATCTAAGCTTTTAAATGAGTAATTCTATAACATAATAAACATCAAAGCTCAAAGTCAACTCAAATTCTAAAAAGTCAACATCCTCAAACTCAAGAAATACCTAAAAGATTTGAACTTCTTCTTACCTCAAAGCGTAGAATGTCTCGGGAATCTCTCCTAAAATTTCGTGACCAAAGCCGCTAAACGAGGAAGAAAATTGAAAAAAAATTGAGGTGAAACTTATGGAATTTCTGCCATCCTAGAAGAAAAAAGGAAGAAGATGATAATGATGATGATGAAAAATGATAAGATATATAAAAACACGCTGGGTCCGGTGACAACAAAATATCTCAAGATTCGCTTTCGCTTTGTCGCTCTCTCGAAGTTGTTTAGTTTCGCCCTATTAACAACACAACTCTCTAACATAAATTTTAACTTCTAACCCCAAATAATATCATCACCATTCGACTATAACTTTAAAATCTTAATTACCGAAAATGTACTACCAACCGACCGATTCGTCGTATATCCAACTATTCAACTTCTCAAATTTCGATTCTCAAATATTCCACCGAGCAACTAGTATACTATTTCATAATATTAGTACCTGAATCTAGTTAATATAAAGGCAGAGGATCCTCACACCGATTTTGATGTTGTCAACTGCTTTGATCGTTGTATTTCCCTTTTGAAATCCTTTAGCCTTTGGCTTCGCTAGCTGTCATTTTGTATTCGAGTACACAAGATACTTTTGTAGCCTCGCCGGCATTATTTTATTTTGGGATATGTTGTGTATATATTTATGGGTTGGTCAAGTTTCGATATCAGTCGATGATTATAAATTTTAAAAACTGCTTGATTTGGAAAACTTAACGCGATCACATTTTCGATGAAACTAGTAGTTTTTAAACTGAAGTCGCCCATTGGTTCGCGATTCTCGTGTTCCGATTATAACAATGAATTCACTGGCGGCCGACTGGCGGGTTTCATTCCATTAGACCTCCTTCTCCTGCATTTTCGCATCGAGGAATTTCTCATTTATGTTCACTTAGCTATATGATAGTATTCACTTAACGCTCTTTCCTTCATTAATTTAACATATCGAAACTTATTCTCGCCTGTAGTCATATCAAGTTCCATTCTTCCCTCAGAGTTCTTCTTCATCACTCATTAGAGTCATTTTTCCTTTCCTCTCGTCTCATTCCAGCAATATTAGAATTCAACATCTCTTCAATAGCTTCCGACAGCTATCCTAACATTGGTCAGTTAGTATTACCGTGAGCAAATTTCCTTACTTAAATTATCATCTCTCATAACTCAGTCTTATACTTCAATACGCCTTATATCCTCACAATAGTCACTACTTTCCGATAAGACTTTATACCGAATCAACATATAACATTCTCCTATTTGTCCTTGAATTCATGAATTCCACTCTGTATTCCCACCATTATCCGAATTTCGCTTTATCATTAACACCCACAAACGATTTGAACATCTTGACTCACGCCCTCATGACCATTACAAAAATCTACTGCATCTTATAATTGTTCATATTTTCACAATGATTCTATCTTATAGAGAAAAACTTGTAGATCTACTCGTAACAATTCAATTATTATCCTTATTAAGTATTCCAAATCCATCATCTGCACTACGAGTATAAATTTTTTTTCCAAGATTCTCTAGAAAGGCTGGTCAACGACTTCTCTCTTCCTCTCATGATACCAATTATTCTCAAGTCACAATACACCTCAAAACTACCAAGTCTCACATTATTCACCCATGATGAGCTCATTCTCATAACTATGCTCCTGAATTATGTGTGTAACACGTATATTCTACCACACTTGTTAATGCTCCATTGTCCCTTCGGAATTTGTCAACCTTCATCTACACTCAGTAGTCTATTAATTCAAAACTTAGAACTAACATTACATCACCATCATTAGTTCCCATGATATTATCCCTTAAACAAAAATTGTCATTTATGACCCGATACACACAACCATCATATTTCTCTTATGTCGAGATCCCAAGATTCATTGGATATTCCGTTAGTAATTCCCACTCAATTTCTCATCAAGTTAGTCCAACTCTCTCCAAGCGAAGCCGGTATTTCAAATCTTATAATTGGATTTAGAACTCCAGTACTTATAACCTCAACTCATCCTTGAAAAATTTATCCTCAACCTTTTAAATCGGGAATACCACCAGCTTATCACCCGTCTCGGGAAATAGTATAATATCCACACATTTCACTCCTTATCACCTCAATGTCGTGAGTCCTCTATTCTCTACTCTAAGAACCAAATCCGCATTCCTTTGATTCATTTAACCTTTAACCTTCTTTAACAATCTATTCACGCCTCTAACTATAGTTTATGAGATTCACTTTATAACTCCACTCAACTCATCTAACTAAAAAATTTAAATTTTCCCTAAATCAACATTCTTCGCTATATATAATTACATACAATATACTTCAAGTCTTCAAGAAATCATCATCTTTCTCATTTCTTTTCCTTTAATACTTAACAACCAAATTGCAAAGATTAGTTAAATCTTTGATGCTCCAACTATTATTACCAAATTTATATCTAATTTCATACTTTTCTCCCTTCAATTCATACCAAGTATAACTCCACGATTCTACACCAAAGATAACATATATACTCCACATATCATACCTTCCCATGGTTCTATTCCTCGCTTCACGCTTCATCATGATGCGATTATACACAACTTCATCATACATTAACCACTCAAAATTCAAGCTTCAACCTAATCTCAATCATGTTCAGAATTTTTAAATTCTATTTATCAATACTTTAAATAATATATCACCATTCGGGCTAAGATCCTTATTTCATGCACTATTCAACACTATATATCCAAATTTCAAAGTTTCATTAACAGTACTACTAAACATCGCTTTTCTCCTGCAGTCCCAAAATTTCTTTTCTTTTTTCACTTTATTCTTCAAACAACACTTCAATAACTTAAGCAACTCAGAACTTCATAATGACAATCAACTAAAATATTCATTTTTATCCCAATCTACTCAGTTACATTAAATCCAACTTTATATTCTCTAGTAGAGTACTCACACACTTAATTTTACCAATACCAATTTTTTCCAATATTTCAGATGTACAATCATATTCCAATACATCTAGATGATCGATAACCTCGCACAATCACCCAATCGTGAATAACACGCTTTACGGCAAAAAATTTCCCATTTCAAATTTTATCCTCAATTTCAAAGTATCCATCGAAATAGAATTTTCAATATCAACTCATTACTTACACTTACATCTTCTTTCTCTTTTCATTTCTCCTCATATTCATACCCCACATCGGACAAAAGATTCATTAACTCACTTCATCTTCACGAGTGGCCCATCCTGATACGTCAACTAAATTAATCCTCTCTCTACCCTAACACTTGGGTCCAACTATCATAATTATCACTAACACTCTTCCACCAATTATTTCAGGCGCACCGATTTAACTTCACGCATCTAAGGATCAACAATCTTATACCACAATCACCAGATTACCCTTAATACTCTTAGATTTACATAAATACCTCAACCACTCAACAACTCCAACTCCGACATTATAGATTTCTTTCCCAACATCTTTTGGTATCTCCTTTCTCCCCAACAAAATTCCAACCACCCATCCATCTTAATGCCAAACTTTTCTCGCTGAAGTTCACATCCTCTATAAATCATCATATCCAAAGTGAAAATAAATCTACCCAACTTCAACGGGAACCGCTATCCAAATAAATCATCAAGTGTAGTTCATCAAATTTACTTAACCGCCCACTTCTTATGTCACTACAACAACGAATACATTCATCTCACCTTCCTATGGTGCTCACGCTACAGCTTCGACAAAATCTTTCCTGTGGTATCCTCAATAGTCAAATGATCAACTAAAGAAGAAAAAATTTGACTCCACAAGAACACTGTGATATCGACACAACTACTCCTAATTATCATCTTACACCTAGATAACCACACATAACAACACAAAAAATCGAAATCTGCTCGATAATAAAATATGTTTATCTTGATGTATCAGTTTATGTTTAATGTTGGAAGCTATTCTTAACCATAGGCCACCACTCTTACCTATTGGATCTATTCCATAAGAAACAGGAAAGCTTAATTTACTTAGTGTTGTATCTATAACAAATTTTAAGCTTAGTTTCATATATGAAACACAAATCAGGTTTAAAAGTTACTTGAAGTTTACTAAGTAATTAAACTGTCGAAGTATTATTAATTCCTCGACAATTCCAACTTAATAAATTAAGATGGATTTTGGGGTTGTTGAGAGACAACCACCAAAACCCTTAGAGGAGATATTGTGATAGTTAGATTATAAGATTTTATAAAGGATCTAACATGTGATTACAAAATAATGTAGCATTATGATAACATGGTAATTTCGAAGGTATAGATTTAATAAAAGAAGTCATATCAGATTCCTGAAAAGGCATAATTGTGCTTCAAAGTTAGTAACTTGGATTGGTTGTATCTTTTGAAAGCGCCTAAATTTATCTTTTTTAGAAGGTGGTTCCATTGAGTTATGATATGAAATTTTTCTCTTTTGACCTGCAAGATTTATCAAATCCAGAGAATGATGAGGTCTATGAAGTAGATTATTTGATTCTGTAAGTGTCAAATTTGAGAATCCAGACATGTAGAGGTCAAGATCATTTCGGTAGACAAGATCAACTAATTGTTTGGCTTCGGTCATATGATGAATTTCTTGCAGGGTATAACACAAAACTTTATACAAGAACAACAACAATGTATAGATACGATTATAACAAATAATTGAAACAACATGCAAACTAAACTCGATCAATTCACGCCGACGCTTTCCTTAAAATAAATTCGATCTCTTCCCTTTGGTGCTACTTGAATACAGTGATTTGTTTCCAGGATAACGCATCTCACGACTCCGACTTCACAAAGCATCAGTTGAACCACGATTTAACCGTGAACTAACTCTCAGAGTATCACCTCGACAAAAAGCAAAAGGAAAAGAGAGGATCGAGCTGCTGTTTTTTTGTGTTTCGTGTGTGATGTTTCAAATTTCCTCAGGGAGAAATGATGGATGACGTAAGTAGTAAACCAAAACATTTTCCTCGCATTGGGCGCACTAAACACTCTTAACGAGTAGATAAACGCTTGTAATACCAAACACACTTAACACAATTGATTCTCAACTGTAATAGCTCTTTGAATTTTTCAAATGCAAACCCCGAAGCCGACCGAGCAAAGGTGGCCGGCACGACCCTCCTTTCGAACCGCATTGTCCGCAGTGTCGCGCACACCACCTGCATCCACAATTTCCAGCTCATTTTCTCTCGATTTCACCCCCTAGCGGCACGGCGAGTTTCTGCATAGTAGAGTCAATCAATTTAGTAAGTCCACAAGGACCTCTACTTATTAAGTGAGGTTTTCCCACACTCTACTCCTATGTGGGACTTTGACAAAATCCAAATTTCATCATTTCCATCCTTAAGTTTGTACTTTCACCACTGACACACAACGGCTTGCAAATCTTGGATTCACACTCGCTACTTTATCCAACATTCCCCGCAAGAATCAAAATTTATATTCAAACAAATCATAACTCAAAACCAATATCCCCCATCGATACAAATTTGAAAAGATTTTACTGAGCACCGGTAATAGCAACAACGACCGACATTCCCTTCTCGCATAATATTAAAAGGATGGCTCGGGAACCTTCCTCAAGGCATGGCAGGTACATTCACCAACGTACAAAGTAGACGCTGATGTCTTGGAACTAATCGCTTTGGTAGCAAATGATGACATACTTCAATGTGTCTCGACATGACTCGTATCGCTCTCTCTACCATTGTGTCCGGGTTAGGCCTCAGACACACACGCCTGTCTCCAAGGAAGTTGTCATTAAGAAATGCACCCTCCGAGTATTTCTCTTGTAAAACGGCCCCTTACTTTAGCTCACATAGGTGACTCCTCATATTCTTTTAGTAACCCGCACTACTCCTTCAATATCTCAAAGAGTCATTAAAAGCATAGCTTAACCTTATCCTCACGGGTATCACTATCAGTCTAGAAATAGGTCAGGAAACCCCCACAACATCTACTTATTCAATATGAGCGCTTATCTATTGGAACCCGAATCGTGGATCTCCAGTTAACTAGGTAGGGTTGTCACTCATTCGCATTTTTCTCAAGGGCTTTCAATCCCATTCCTTTCGATGAATTCTTAACTAATTCTTTTCTTAACCTCTGTTACCGTGGATCCGCACGTTATCCTTTGATCTTACACGTATCAACAAAGATAACTCCAATGAGTAACTGCCTAACGGTATTATATCATCGTAATTTAATGTGTCTCGGCCTACTATTATATAAGTGGTCGGCGGCACTCCCAATTGCAGACTTATTGTCACGCATTTAAATTGAGGCGCATGCTTTTCCCAATTCGAATGTCCTCAAGGAATTTCAACTATTCAAGTTTATTCCCACACTTGTCTAACGAACTAACTACCCATCGCGGGATCCGCAATTAACGCTTTGTTTTGAGGACTTCCATGACACAAATGCACCACCTAAAGTGAATACATATCCACTAGTAGGCATTGAATGACCAAAGATCTCAGATCCAATTTGCATCCGCACCCTCAAGTACAGCCGGATAACGCCGTGATAAATAAACACATAATTCCGAGTGCATGTATCAAGTACTCATACTCAGCACCATAAGCTTCTCTCCCTAATGACGCACTGGATTATCAGAGGCCTACTCAATTTTCTATCGAATAAGCTATATCCTGGCCTAGTACAACTCATCAAGTACATGACCCCAAGAATCCTCGGGAGAGTACCAAGCTGGTATGACACTTTCCCTTTATCTTCTGAAGTATCGATGTTCATCCATCTGAGTCGCAGACATACTCCCAAATCATCTTGGCAAAATTTCTTCAAGAATCTACTGCCACAAAGGTCATTGCTAACACTAGACCGTCAGAGTTCACATAATACCTGACTCCCAAAATTACATTTGCTTGTCCCATGTCCTTCATGTCAAACTTGGAGTTCAACATGTCTTTCATGGACAATCATCTTTCATTACTACCAAAAATGAGCATGTCATCCACATGCAAAGAGACTTACATATATCCCTCTCTAGTGGATTTTACATAAAAACACTTGTCAAACTCCATTTATTTTAAATCCACTCGAAAGTACCGCCCTCAAACTTCTCATGCCATCAAGTTTAGGCGCCAGTTTAACCTATACAAAGATTTGACGAGCCGATGTATCTTCTTCTCTTTTACTCCGGAACTATAGCCTCGTGTTGTTTCATGTTAATTTCTTCATCTAAATCTCCATTTAGAAAGCTTTTTACATCCATTTAATGTACATCTAAATCAAGCGCAATGACGCAATTTCGTGAGAACCCTAATGGATGTTATCCTTCTAACGGAGAGTACATATCAAAATTGTCTAGTCTTTTCTTCTCATTCCATATTCCTACAGATGACTAGCCTACTTTCGCATTTCTATCTATCACCAGCCCCATCGCCTTTTCAGTATCCTCTCTTAAAGATCCATTTGGACTTTAGAGATTTACATCCCGCGTAAGATCCAATTAGCCCCAAGTGTGATTTTGTAGAATTGAATCTCTACTGTGATGTTTTTCCTTCCATAATTCATCACTGACGACAAATTCTTGGTAAGTTCGAGGTTCACTCTCAAGCATATATGTTACAAAATCAGGACCAAACGACTTCGAGACGCTCACTTTACTACACTGGTGCCCTTCATCCTCAACGCCCTTATCTCGACTATGCATGGCAAGATCGACACTACCCTCAGGTTCATGTGTCCTCTTAGATGTCGAAGCACCTTCATTAGATTTGATTGGAAAGACATGTTTGAAGAACGTAGCATTCCGTGACTCTAATATTGTATTCTTATTCACTCGTGAGTTATCACTCTTATGAACAAGAAACCGATATGCATTACTATTATGAGCATATCCAATAAAAATTGCATAAACTCAAGCTTTTAGACCACAGTCACTCCGCTTAAAGGAGGTATTATATCTGCCAAACACCCCTACATTCAAGATGTTTGTAGGTTAGAGCTCTACTCTTGAACAATTCAAACGGGTCTTATCCTCATCTTGAATTTTGCTCAAGAGGTAAGTTAGTCAAGTGATCGCTTCCCCATATCCTCGGTGTAAGCCTCCTGAATCCTATCATCATGCTTCATCATCTCTTTCTAATGACGATTTTTTCTTCAAAGAATCCCATTAGATTGGGGAGAATATGGTACAATGGTGAACAATACTCACACTCAAATAAGCAGTAATTGACCAAATGGCGGCATACGCATTCACCTCTATCACTTCTCGCACTACTTTATCTTTTTCTCAAGTTGGGATTTCGATTTTCATTATAAAAGAGCAAACTTGTCTATTGCCTCATTTTTACTTTTCATCAAGTATAGATAGCAAAACATTGTGCAATCATGTACAAAGGTGATAAAATATTCATTTCCACCTTCAAACTGACTTCCTTTCCCGAAGTCATCTTCAACACCACATTTCCTTCTTCCTCAATGTTGAAGGTCGCATTATTTGTCATGTACATCTTTTCACCATTCGCTGGCTCAAAGTAGCAGCAATCTTTGACCGAACAAACATGCCTAGTAGCACCGGTATCGATCCACCACTCTTGTGGGTTAGTTCCTACAAAGTTCACCTCATAAATCACAACAACAAGCTTATCTCGGCTCCGATTCTTTGCACCACATTCGGCATGTTTCTCCTTATCATATTTCTCTTTTGGGCTTTGTTTACACTTGAATGACTTATGACCTCTTGTTAAATTGTACTGCATCCCATCTAAAGCCTTGATAAAATTCCCATGAGAACCACTTTTCGAAACTATTTCCCTTAGAGTAACATCACTCTCTTCTTCCATTTAAGTCCTCTAAGACCCAAGTTCCACAACATTGGCCTTAGAATCCTCACAGAGGAGTCACAAACACTCACAATCCCAGCCTTTCCTATTACCTTCTTTCAACCTCGTCAACCTGAGCACTGCAACAAGCTCATATCCTTTCGCTTCAAGGCTTCAAATAATTCTTGGAGTCTTTCCAAGACGGTGGCAATTTCTTGATTATGGCCGCAACCTTGAAAATTCCATTCAACACCATGCCTTAAACTCAAGCTCTCATGGAAGACTACCTCTGCTCCTCGAACCGATCCTCCACCGACTATTAATCCACCATTTTATAATCCATAAATTTATCCAAAATAAATTTCGACCAGATCTTCGAGTCTTTATACTTGAACCGAGGTGTCCTAAATATTTATAGTAGCTATGTTTTATATACGCTTATACAACCATCCTATCAAATAAGTCAAAAGATAATCTCGACTTAAATAATCGAACGTCACAGTCTCAACCGCTAAACTCACACCATTATCCTAAGCCAGGAGGCCTTTAACAAAGAACCTGCAAGTTCAAGCCGCCGAGATGTAACATCATTGCCTTCCACCTGAATTCCTCCGACTTAAATCACAAAAGTGCTTCGATTGATCTTTTTTTCGCATCACCTGAATGGGCCATTGGGGTCAGGCAGTTGATCGCGTTGCAAAAGTCATGAACCACTCCAAATGGTCACCAGAGGCAACAACACTGAATAACTCAAGCAGCCAGGATGGCTCTGAACATAGGGAGTGAAGCGCGACCACAGTGGACGGCCTGAACATTCTCGATGTAATCAACACCATCCGTAACAATTCTTTGACTCCAGCACTGTAGAAAAACTTCATCCGACCATCACTTACATCGACCATAGAAGTATCAACATTGGACTCCATTGCGAAAGTATTGTGTGTAGCTCCGAAGCAATCTGTTTTAAGTTGTAGGGAACTAATAGAAAATACGGAACTATAACACAAAACTTTACACAAGAACAACAACAATGTATTCATACGATTACAAAGAAATACCGAACAACATAAATGAAACCGATCAAGTCACGCCGATGCTTTCCTTAAAAACAAATTTGACTTATATTCTCTTTGGGATCAAGTCACGATCGACTTCACAAGCACTAGCGTAATTTACCATTTAACCGCGAACGAACTTCAGAGTATCACCGACAAAAAGCAAAAGGAAAAATGTAGGATCGGGAGTTTCTAGTTATTTTTCGTGAGCCAGGCGCGATGTTTCTAATTTCTCGAGAAATTAACGATGATTATAGGGCAAAACTGTAATATTTTCTGCATTAAGGCGCACTAAATGCCCTTAATGAAAGGCACAAAATATTTTGTAATGTTTCAAACATACTTAACACAATTGATCGTCTAATCTATAATGTTTCTTTTTGAATTTTTCAACGCAAACCCGAGTTTGACTGCAGCAAAAGCGTGGCCGGCACGACCCTTCCTTTTGAACCGCATTCGCTTCCGCAGTTCCATACACGACTGGATCCACACTTCAGCCCATTTTCTTCGGATTTGCGCTCATGGCCAAGAGACGCGTATAAGAGAGTTAATCACCTCTCAGTCCACATGCGATTCCTACTTATTAAGTGAGGTTCTCCCACACTCTACTCCTATGTAGTGACTTGACAAATTCAAACTTCATCATTCCATCTCAAGCTCAGACACCACCATTCACACATAATGGCTTATAAATTTGGATTCACACTCACATTATCCAACATCCCCTTTCATGAACTGTACTTGTATTCAAACAAAATCGTAACTCAAAACCAATATCCCCTATCAGGATACAAATTTGAAAAGATTTTTACCTACAATTTATAAAATCCACCGATTCTCCATAGGATAGAAGGATGGCCATAGAACCTTCCCCATGCATATGTTTACATTCACCATTGTATCTAGTGAGACGCTGAATACGTGTTGGAACTAATCTCATGGTAGCAACGATGACATACTTCACATAGGTCTCGATCTCGACTCATATCGCTCACTATCACATCCGTCAGCCTCAGACACATGCCCTGCTCCCTCAAGGAGCCGGGCCAAGAAACGCACCTTCCGGACATTTCTCTAAAGGACCCCTTACTTAGCTCACCCAGGCTAATTGCTATTCTTTGAGTAACCCGCACTACTCCTTAAGTATCTCAAAGAGTCATTAAAAAGCATACCTAACCTTATCCTCCCCACCGTATCACTGCTTTCTCATCCAGAATAGGCACGGGGAAACCCCTCTACGCTGATCTACTTATTCAATACGGTTTTGCTTGTCCCTTGAACCCAATCTCGATCTCCAAATAACTAGGCAGGTCAGTTCATCTCGCATTTCTCTCAAGGGACTTTCAATCTCATTTCCTTTCGATGAATTCTCAACTACTCCTTTCTTAACTTGGTCAGCCAATCCGTACGTTATCCTTTGATCGTGAGCACAGCTAAAACCGAAGGTCCAAATGAGAAAATCACCACTGGTATTATTTGACTTACCATTATATAAGTGGGTCATGGCCTCCCAATTCCGTACTCATTGTCTCAAAAGATATGTAAATTGAGGCGCATGCTTACTAATCGAATGTCCTCAAGGAATTGCTCTTAACCATCTCGGGTTTTCCCACACTTGCTCCGGGTGCAATGCACTTAGATTCCATCGTGATCCCTAAATGCTATTTTAAGGACTTCCATGACACGCTCAAGATTTAAAGTGAATACATATTCTACTAGTAGCCATTGAATCACCAAGATTCCGAGATCCACTTGTATCCAGAAAATTTCTCTAACTAGATCCGATATGCTTATAGCAACCCGTGAATTCCTAGTATGTATCAAGTACTTAAGATTCCACGCCATAACTTCCCAATGATTGCTATTCTTGGATTATTCGTAGATATCTACTCAATTTCTACAAAATGTTATATCCTCGCCTAGTACAAACTATCAAGTACATTTATTCCCCAATAACTCTGTGAGTACCTGCCGAGACACACTTTCCTCTTTATTCTAGCAATACGTAACTGAACGAAGTGGCCACTGAT
>JADFUC010001704.1:0-84589 GCA_019722365.1 Lithospermum erythrorhizon | reverse complement strand
CTGTTATATATGGCAAGGCGAATATATGTGACGGGATCAACCGTGGTATCTAGATTCACCAATAGTCGACTCCCTATTCTATGGGCGGCCGCTTTTATACCTGTGTTCTGCGGGTCAATGGTTGTTTGGTAGTTCTGCATCGATAGTGCAGTTAGACAAGATCATGGATGAGGCGCTACAGATGCGAATTTCACGTCATTTCCGTTGTTGTCGACTCAGATATCGTTGGGACTGCCAGATTTATTTCATCGAGGGCCCACATACTCTCTCCTATGTTGTATTTTTGGATTTCTCATAGATCTTCAGTCAGATTACATATGGATTTGTATTATGTTGTTCGTTGTTTTATTGTATATGTTGTTAGTTCACCACCACGGACAAAAGTGTATTTTTTATTATTATTAATGTCAATGAAGTCTTTATGTCATTATCCATCGACGCGACTGGGTGTGCTGTGTCATTGATGACCTTAACCTCGTATACTCACCTGGGCGGGTCAGCATTGGGCTTAAAATGGACCTAGAAGTTCAACACATTCTGCTTCTCCCGGCTGAGAACAATCACAAGTTTTAAGAGACCACTTCATTAAAGTTCGCATTATGAGCTCAGACTTAAGTGCAAAATGTTGCAGTTTCTAGGCGTGGTTAAAAGTAATCATTTCAATTCTATAAGAATAAAATATGTAAATGACAATAGTTTAGTAATCACATACAAACAATTTACAAAATAAATTGTAAAGTAATACTAATACTAAATTCAAAATGTATTAGACAAAGTAAGACCTACTATAATGAAATTTCAAACGCAACACGCAAACACATTTTGAAAAG
This sequence comes from Lithospermum erythrorhizon, assembly GCA_019722365.1. Lineage (NCBI taxonomy): Eukaryota > Viridiplantae > Streptophyta > Magnoliopsida > Boraginales > Boraginaceae > Lithospermum > Lithospermum erythrorhizon. The sequence continues at coordinate 83,759 of JADFUC010001704.1, read as the reverse complement.
TCATATAGAAGTAAAGAATAAACAACCAATTATGTGTAAATGGTTAATAACTCTTGTGTTACTGTAATACCTACATTATGCTAATACCTAACAGATGTATCACCCCAGCCCATAACGTTAGTGAAATCACCGTTAAGCAACCAATTAAACCAACTTATAACTCGAATGATCATCCAAGCTTCTGCTAACGCAGTTGAAATCACTTCAACATGATCCATCGGTCACTTGTCACGATAAATGATACCCGCCATCATAATCGCGCCTTGATCGCGATAAGTTTCACAAACTTAAAATTGATCTGATACGAAAGCGCTTAAATTTTAAAGAAAACATATTATTTGATTAATTATTTAACATGTTATATAGTACATACTCAAAGCACATGCAGCCATGAAAATAAAATAAATAATACATATTTGTGATATAATGCATAATGACCCTAAATAATAATAACCGACATAACACTTTCAAGTGTAATAATATTTTATTCTTCAAATTTTTGGAAACTTCCTGTGTCGATCAAGTAAACGCCATCTTCTATGTCTCCATTGCTCGTATATATTTATTTACTAAATCTAACTAATATACATGACGCAGTCATGGGTAAAATAAAAATAAATAAAATAAATAAAACGACTAAGTCGCAGAATCGTATAAACGGCTCACATACCGTATTCAAGAAAAAAACAACTAGTTCATATTAGTATATTCCCTTCCATTCCTAATACAATATATACAATCACATTAATATAACATGCATTTAATAAATATATTAAACGTATGCTGAATAAATGACCATGAAAGTCATTACACTTTTAATGTAATTATATGAAAATATGTCATTAATTCAATAAACATGCACTTAATACGCAATAAACATGCAATTAATATATATAATAAAATGTAATAAACACTAATTATGGTGTCGGTATAATTACTCTCAATTAATTCAACTTAAACATGATTCACAATCATATGATAACTATTTCATATATAAATAAACAATTATTACAATAATCATTTGAAATAATTCACTAGAAATTGTTACCACGATTATATCATCAACAAATTATTTCGAGACACTTAAACTATCCAAAAATTGTGAATTTTTTGATATTTTCCTTTCCCTCTAGAACGTAGGCTAGTGTACTGTGGAATTGTTCAAATATTTTAAAACTTCAAATCCAATAAAGCATTTAGATTTTAATCCAAAATATTTGTAAAACTCTTTCAATTAATGAAGACAAATCTAAATTCAAATCCATTAATCGTACCAACAATATGATGAACTTGAATAATTGTATAAAATAAGCATATTTATTCATGGATCAATTTTTCATAACATATATTCATGGTCAAGAATATATAATATGAAAATAATATAAACGATGAGTATAACAAATTATATAGGCCATAATCAAAAAATTACACAACTAAACATGCTTACGATGCCACCGTTGGAAAATTACTAACTAATTCATAATAATAAATACGAACAAATACAATGAGTTTCGACTTACTTCATCTCTTTCCTTATATACCTTCTTGTTTCGCCTCGAATACTGACTGTTGATAAATAAGCTTACCTTCATAAGCGATTAACTAACTTATTACTAAGCAAAACGAGTAACAGAATTTAAGAAATTACTAACGAAGCTTCCTCGTTAAAAGTTCCGCACTGAACTAAGAAGTTAATCATCTTGGCCATTCAAATTCGCTTACATTATCAATCGTGAAAACTCGACAGTATCTCGCTGATTTTAATCGTCCCAATTTAACAATCACGATGACCCCATACATGGAATATGGCTCAACGCCACGATAGTAATATAATTGAATATCGCTTAACCATTTAATTCCATACGGGAATACTACTGCATAATATTAGTCAGATAAGAATATAATCGACCATTATGATTATTATATCGACATGCATTTATCTAAAGAATTCAAGATAACAAATATCTCGATATTATCGTGAGTTCCAATTTAGTAATTTACAATTACTATTCATCAACACTTAGTTCGAAAGAATCTCATTTAACTAAAACTAGTAAATGAATCATACCACAATCACGCAATGTACATATTAGAATCAAAATACTATGATTTTCAAAGATTAACTTGTCCTGTGACAAAAAGAATGAACTAGAGTATAAGAATAATTTTAAGTGTGTTATCTCTATTGTAAATAATAAGTATTCTTTCGAAAACCACGTGCTCAATAGTATTTTCGGGCTCGTATCATGGCCCAAGCCCCATACAAGTCCGACGTCAGGCAATTTTTGAAGTCTAGGTATTTCGGGACTCAGACAGGTGTCACGCCCGATTTTCGAGTAGTATAAGGAAATCGTTGCTATTGTCATGACAATACCTAACACTGTTGTTAGATACCACAAAAAATATATGTTTATTTATTTTCACTACTTTATACAATTCTTATTTTAGAATTCATAACCACCTATTATAAACAAACACGCTCCATCAGAGCAACAAACATCACGATGAATCGATGATCACTATTGAAAAGGACTGAAACCAAGCTAACGTTGGCTTGAAGTTTTAATTACTAGTGTTATGATTCTTACTTGCATTCACCTTTGAGATCGATCTTAATGGAATAAAGCAAACAAAAGATATGTCTTGCTTTCATTCATATTTTATAGAACATCCATCATGAGTTGATCAACATTATTGAAACTTTTGCATCCATCTCTTGAAACCACAGAAATATTAGACTATTCAATAGTTTTCAAAAATCATTACATCTTACTATGTTTTTCAAAACAATATTTCAACTTTCTATTTCATACAAATCACCATATATATCCCACCATACTATTCATTTTATCTACTTTTACATTTTACAGGTAATATCAATCAATTAATCGATACATAATAATAATAAAATTTTATTATTATAATTTATTAACAATTAAATTAACAATTTATTTATATATTTATGTAATAATAAAATAAGACATAATTTTATTAAAGAACGTATAAAAAATCTAAAATATCTAATAAGAAATGGACACTTTCTAAGACACTGGGGAGCTTTTGATCAATTTGCCTCATCCAAACGTACTATTTTGGGCTCAACCCCATATTAATTGGCCATGTCCCACACCCCACCCCTTTTGTCGAAATGATGTATTTTCAAAAATCAATTCAAAAACTAGATGGAGAAAAGTATTATCAGAGGAAGGAAACGTGTTTTTCAACTAAAAAACTATCTATTTGAGCATATCTTTTGTGTCGAATCTTCATTACTTGAAGATACAAGAAACTCTATAAATTAATATCAACGCTAAACAAAATTTATTAATGCAGAAAGTTAATTTATCGATAAATTAATAAATTATTAATTTAAAGAGTTTTCAACAACATGTTATTACGTATTTATCGGTAGATAGACGAAAAGCATTTAAGCATCCATAAATATCGTAAGATAAGATATAAATACAAAAAGACAATAAGAAAATAGTATTAATTATTTTCATAATAATAATTTTAGTGTTATTAATTAATACGACTATTTTACATCTGCATCGACATAAATACATGAGCCAATGCCTGTATATATTTTATAAAGCTTAATTCAATTCAATATTTATAATGCATCATATTTTATAAAAAATACGCAATCATATATACAATGACCTGCTCATCTAAAAGGTGTCAGTAAATCAACCACAAAAAAATTACTTAAGGAATCGCGAGTATAAAAAGATCATCCCCTCAGATGTACAAAAAGCACCAGAAGCGCTAAGCTGAAAAATTCTCATGAAACAAAAAATATAGTCATATTTTTATTAAGTAAGAATAATTATTTTAATTCCCCAGCACTATTAATTTAGCTTATTTCATTTAATCTATATTATGCAGGATTTTTAAAAAATTATTATCTTATTATTTTATCGATTTTGTAATTTTAATCTATTCCATAAGCCTGATCGAACAAATTTATTATTTTGTAGGATCAGAGATACCGAAATTTATCAAATAAATTTAATAAAAATCCACTATTTTTAATCATGAAATTGACAAGAAAATCGATCACACGAGCCCTGTACAAACAAACACGTACGGGAATAATAAGTGGTTTCTAGGAATTAAGCCCGTGAAATTAAATTAAAATCAAATTAGGTTTTACTAATTAAACCCAAATTTTAACTCAAACTATGTCTCAGAATAACCTAGAATTTACTCTCGTTAATTAATAAATTAAAATGCGAGATTATTACATTTATTTATCAAAATTTTGGAAACCCACTTAATATTTTGCACTAATGTTAACGTTCTAAGTCATCATTTGCATAAAGCTTAAAACTATATGATCGATCAATAAAACGTTCCTGCCTTACGCCGATCACATTGCCCAACCCCCAAATTCCTTAACTATCCATTAAGCTCAAATAACCAACCCATCCTCATTTCCTTCTCTGCATAAAAAGTCTCAAAAAAATTCAATCCTTTCTCTTCAATTTCTCCTCCATCTCGAAGCACTTCAAATTTTTGCAGAGCTTCCTCATCGCTTTTATGGTAAAAAATCCCATCTTGTTGAACATTTCGGGAGTATCATCTTTAGCCACTTTTTAGTCAATTTTCAGATTTTCAATTTTATTGTCTAACTGATTCTAAATTGGGCTATTCTCTTTGAAGCATTTGTTGTAATTTATCGCTTAGTATGACTTTTGAATTTTGGGCCGACTTTGGTTGTTTTGAGATATTATTGAATTTTAATTATTGTTTCAAAGCTTAAATTATAATATGTAGAGTGATAATGACGAGATCAAGTGTAGCGTCAAGTATAACAGCTTGACTTTCGAGACCAAGGGGTTGACTTTCTAAAATGTGTGGCCGAGTTGTGAAATACGCGTTATCTAATCGTTATCGCGATTGCTTTTTGATATAATTATAAGTTATGTGTCATTGAAGAAAAAATAGTTGAAATTAATCTTAGTAGATTTGAGTAAGAATGGACTTGTGATTAGAGGTTTATAGTAAATGCAGTTTAATTAATTAAAAAGGTTGAAATCACATTGGAAATTGATTTGAAATGTTAGAAATTTGGAATGACAAGATATAGGTCATTTAGGATTTAGTTCTAATGAGATTTGGCTTATCAAATTGTTATTGAAACATAATTAGTAATCATTTGTTGGACAATTTATAACTAAAACGGGTCAAAAGTCCGAATTAAATTAAGATAGCAATAAATGACACAGTACTATATTTTCTGATGTTTCACTCACCCCAGACGCTGAACAATACAGGATCGATCAATGATCGCTTCTTCAAGCGCCAGCGTACTAGCCAAAAGGGATTTATCACTCACTTGTTACCTTATTTATGTTCGACAAGAGATAAGGTAATTGATCATGATCACAGATCACAAGTTTATAAACTTATCTCAGGCTTTAATTGCGAAATTGTGAAACGCCGACTCATCTGGTCAGCAAGGAGTGCATTATAGTATATTTATTTCGTGGTATTCATGTTCGGTACGTGATAAGGTCAGTGTATTCAAAGTCATATATTTGAAGGACGCATTCATGAGTATATTTTTGCGAATACCTTATATGAAATTGTCAGATCGCGGTGTATTATGACGCCATCAGATTTCAAAGTAGCTGGCATTAGTGCCGAGCATGTGAATCAGGTGATTCGAGGAAGTTCGACGAAAGGGCGCTCAAGTATGAAATTTTGCCGGGAAAAGGACGAATCATATATACGATGTTATCATGCGGTTTCCATTTTCGTAAGTTATTTTATTGCAATATCGCTGTCAGAGTATGAACGAGTGTCAGTGGGAAATTTGTTGTTTACTCGCTTGATTGGGATACTTTAGTACGACCAGAAGCACGTAGTTGAATACTCTAAAATGCGTGCATTGGTTGGTTTATGTTATTTCTATTACGATGCTCTGATGTTAAAAAAGTTATTTCCGCATTATATATATATAATCAGAGCCCATCCATCTATCGCCACGCAAATATATATATTTATCCGCACGCGGTACCATTCGACGCCGGGTGTTACCCGTGATTCGCTTCCACTACTGTCGAGTTTACCCCTTTCCCACCTTCATCGACAAAGTTATCATGAGTCAAGTGTAGTTCGTGGGTAAACTGGGCTGATTTACCTAGCATATGGCTGTGATCCTGATAGTCTCTTTTTATTATTTCGATGTAAATGTTTTTACTTTTGTATTTTTGGGATGTCAAATTGTAAACCATTTGCAGAATATTTTGTGACTTGGTTTATGGAGTTTATGCTTTTCGGGTTGTTTTAGCACGCATGTGATGGCAACTCGTAAGCATAAATGCTTAAAACTTGCTTTTGAAACTATTTACCGTGGTATCAAACATCCTGCTTATGAGCTATTAAATGGTGATTTTCGTGGTCAACCATCGGGGATGCGACTCAAATTTATACAAGTCGACGACGACTCCAACCTCGAAAGCGCATTTACTCGAAGTGGCTGCTATAGCCTCCTAACTTAGTAGTTTCCGCTTTTAACTGGTTCCTTCAGTAAGCCTACGTTTAATGCTTGGAAAAAGAACAAAATATTTGTGCCACAGTCTTTAGCGAGTCTAAATTATTTTCGTTTTCTTCAGTAGACTGCCCGAGGACGCCCAGAGTTGAAGGCATCGAATCAAAGGGACCTGTTAAAGTGTATGTGTGTTTTAGTAGAAAGTGAGGCTAAAGATTGCAGTATAGACACTGGAAGAGGCCGGGTAATTTGTGAGGCAAGGGCGCTAGAGGTAACTGTGAGAAGGGCCAAGTGTGTTAGATCAACCGGTCCCTAGGAGGTGCATTTTCCAGAGGAGTCACACAGGATTTTGAGCAGGCAATGATGACAGCCCCAAAGCATTCACCTGAATGCAATCAGAGTGAGATTTGCACTGCCAGACATTTACGCTTTCATGGGCATGACTAATTAGCTTTAGAAATAATGTCACCCCCAAGGTCATGAATGACCCTCGAAGCATTAGAATAAGTTTGAACCGACAATTGGGAGACGAGTCAAGGAAGCTTGGCAAAGATACCAAATGGGTTTTAGGAGCTCGGAGTCATGAACCATGTCCAGCATCAGTATGATGACGCCCGATCACTGTTAGATTCGGGAACTCTTAGCAAAATTGGCTTTAGACTAATATATTTACTGGCAGGAGTCGTCTTGATGCAAATAAAGTAACAAATACGGCATTATGATCAAGGGCTTTCGTCAAAGAAATAGATTACATTCTGAGATCAACCTTTGTTCACTTTATACTAGTTTCTACCAAATAGAATGCACAGAAAGGGAGAGTGGGAGGTCAGACTTATTGTGATTTCAGAGGAACTTTCAACAACACCGCCCAGACAGCCCATGTCGCATAACCATCCGGCTCAACCCATTTTCCGCTGCCTGCACCTCCTGCATCATGTTTGCATTGCTGCCCGGCTGACGCATGTTCAAGTTATTAGCGCGGGTGTGAGCGCAGAGATCATTAAACAATTTATGGTAACGTGTTTCCTACGCCGCCAGCTCGCATTTAAATGTCTTTAGAAAGCGGGTGTTAGTAGCAAATGACTGCTTCGGCACAGAAAGGATCTCGCAGCAATGAGCGGACTGGCTAGAGGACTATGAGTCGTGGTTTGCATTCATGTGTGATCAAAGCGCATGTAGCCTGTTTGAAACAAAAAGTAGAAAATTGACGCAATTAATAGAAAGTTCTTTATTACCCGAGAACGAAGGTGCACCCTGGCCTTACTTGGCCTCATGCTCGCGATCATGACTCCTCGAGCCACACACTCTTTATTCTGAATTTCATTGAAAAGGCTATATCTTCAGTTATGAACAGAGTACCTTTCGATTGGTGAATGACACCATGGAGGTCACTGGTAATCGAGGTTTATGTAATCGGGTTCTCAAGCTGCTGAGCAATCATGTATTGTAAGGATTCCGCTACCCTTTAGTGGATTTTGATTTGATTCTCGAACGGACTGTCAGAAACACCATGTCGTAATAAATTGTCACCGTAGATTGTGCTACTAGCCCTGCAGCCTCAATTACGAGTCATTTCAGATAGAGTTTTACCATCTCATGATCTCTGTCGAAGTCAGAAGTGGCTGGAACAAGTGACGACGGTATCAAGGTATGGACTTGTACAGCATTTACCTCAAGTCAAAAATGTCCCAGAATCAAGATGTTTTACTGGCTGGGACGCCAGACTACCCTACCGTAGAGATCACCATCAATCCAAGCACGTATATCTATGGCACTTCACAGAATAAATTCCAGAATAATACCAGGAGTCATTGAGGCGGGCGACAAAGTCGTAGTTATTCTCCTCGGGTTCTCCAAGATTGTTCGTCACAGCAGCGACGGAACGTTTATATTTTGTATTGATTACCGCAACAACAAGCGACCATAAGAACCAAATTACCGCTAAGGATCAGATCTGACCAACCAAGCGACGCTGCTGCTGCTTTTCAAAAATTATTTGTACCGATATCACCAATTGAGAATTATTATCAAGATGATATATCAAAATCGCCGCTTTCAGATAAAGATACCGCACTATGAAGTCTCCTCAGATGCCGTCAATGGCTAAACGCACCAGCAGCCTTTCATAACCAACGTAGAGTTCTCGGAGAAGTTCGCAGTCAGATTTATCGATGATCTTGATCATCAAAAGCCATTGAAATAATGTAAGAGTATCTTTGGTAAGTATTTGAACTTTACTGCAAACCAGTTTGTATGCTTAAGTTTTCAAAGTAATTTATTTATATGTACACCAATATTATTCAAGAATCAGAAAAGATTTGAAAGTAGAATTTCTTAGTTTATTTTGATATTATGTAAGATTCATACAAGACTTTATTCGCCCAACAGCCATATGGTGTACCATTTGTTTACAAGAGCCAAAGGATGTCATTTCAATGAGTCAATAGGAGATCACAGCACGTCAAATTGGCTGACACCATCAGTGAAATCTAGGTATGTGTACAATGATGTTTCACATCGTACAGTTGTGTGTACTGATGAAGAATGGAATGTAATCAGATATTGCCATGACATACCAGCACCATGAAGAATTATCCTACCCATGACTGGGAGTTAAATTACGATTACCAAAATTTGGAGACACTACCAGACATTAAATGCCGACATTCACGTACCACAGTCATACATCACCACCTGCAGTGGTGCCAATTTTGCATAACACGGTGGACAGAAGTCAGTGACTAATGCATCTAATGATTGAATATCATCCTTGTTAAATGTCTGTTTAAAAGCAAAGCAAGTGATTAAAGAGGAATGAAACAGACAAGTAGACTTTGAGGTCGGAGAAAGTATTTATCTTTGTCGACTATTTGAGTAAAGCAGCTGTCATCGCTAGATAAAATAAGTATTTAAAAAGAAAGATTTAAAGCGCGAGGCCTAGTCCAAGTAATATTTAAAGAGGAGTAACTGAAAGCATGCCGATCATGACACCTCATGTTTAGGAGAAATGTCGCCTACCCACTTCCCAAAAAGTTAGAGATTCCTTGACGAGTCACAATGCCTATAATATAATCCCAGAGCAACAAATTAAATTTGTAAGTGAGAACGAATATCAAAGCGTGGCAAGGATGAAGAAAGAAATTGGCCGATTTTGTAAAGAAAGTGTTTGATTTACCAACAGTCAAGACGAATTCATAAACCTCGCGAACCGCCACCTGATAATGCATCACCATGGACTTTGTGCTCAGCCCCAAACCCGTAGTTAAACGACGGATTTAACGCGATGACTATCTAAGACCGCTTCATTTTTCACCTTATTAAAGCGAATCATGACCGGAGAAGTTTGGCCAAGACATATAGCAATGTTTTGATAGGACGTTGGTGTTCACTTCCTCGAGGTTGGGGGAGGCTTCCTGTGAGGCTAGGACGAAGGTCAATTTTATAGGCCATCCGCAAACTGGACGGATTATCCTGAGAGAACGATTCGCATCGCCGTGAGACACGCCGAGTTGTCGAAGCCTCAGTTTGACGAGGAGCTCAAATGGAGTTCGCTTATAATAACAGCTTTTCAAGCCAGTACTGAATGGCACCGCTTGAAGCTTTGTGCCGTGAGTGAGACTATACGCTGAATGGTATGTGAAAAGTATTACGGGTCTCGAAGCTGTGGAGTATTCGGTTGTAGAGGGTAAAAGTGAGCAACATCGAGGACGTGTGATGTGCATAAAGAAGACGATCGACGGTATTTTGTCGCTCGAGGCGGCTTAATCGGTATTTTGAAGATATCTCCATGGAAGCGGCGAATGCCTCTGAGAAGCTGAATGGGACTGCTTGAAATTGCAGACAAAAGGGAGCATACTAACGTTTGGCCTCTAGAGAATTTGGAGAGCATCTTACGACAGATTCCATTATTTGACGAAGTACGCTATTTACGAGTCGCACATCATGAAGTTTCAATGACGATTGGGTGTGATTTGACCATGGCAGGACCGCAGATCTTCGGATCGAAAGAGAAGGTGTCGAGGAACAAAGAAGTAAATTGGTAAAGTTTCAGGAGGAATCAATGAGTAGAAGCCACGCTAGAATGGTAAGACATGGTAAAACCGTACCCGCAGTTTTTCGCTCTGAGGTTAAAGGATTCGCTGTTTTGATTCTCCTTACCTTGTAGAGTTGAGAATTTATGACGAAATTTTGTTGTGTGGGCAATTGGCAACCTGAATTCACTTAATTAATAAATTGTAAACGTGAGATTTCAAGCAAAATTTATTTAAATTGGAAACCCAATTAATATTTTAAGGAGGCACGCAATGTTCTAAGTTAGTTTGCCTAGATGTTTAAAACGGAGAGGTATCGATCGAATAAAATGATCGGATTTTACTGATCAAGTTATTGGGCCCAACCCCAAATTCCCTTAACTATCCATTAAGCCCAACAAACCCAAACCCATCCCATTTTCACCGTCAAGCAGCTCCAAATGAGACAAAAGTCTAAAAAAAATCAATCCTTCTTCTTCTTAATTCTCCTCCATCTCTCGAGCTTTTACTTAAATTTTTGGGGTTTCTTCCCTCATCGCCCTCGCCGCTTTAAGGTAAAAAATCCGATCTTGTTGAACATTTTATCAGCTGAGCCTCTTTTTGCTGACTTTTTGTATTTTGAATTTTATTGCTCCACTGACTTTTAAATTGTAAATTGGGCTATTTTGTTGAAATATCGCCTTTGACGTGGAAATTTCTGACGCTTTAGGCCGTTGACTTTGAAATTTTTGGGCCGATTGGGTTTGAGATATTATTGAAATGCATCATTTGCCCAGCTTAAATGATGTGAGCCGATAATGATCGATATTTTGGGTAGAAAGTGCTATACTGAAGCGTTTTCGAAAAGTGATCGCTGGTCATCACTTTCTAAAATGTGGTCGATAGAATACGTTATCGACCGTTATCATGATTGTTTTGGGATACAATTATGTTATAAGCTGCCAAAGAAAATAGTACGGAATTAATCTTAGTAGATTTTGAGTAAGAAATGTGGACTTAGTGATTTAGAGGCTCCATACAGTAAATTCGCTTAATTAATCGGGAAAAAGGTTTAAATTGGGTCGATTGGAAATCGACGGAAATGTTAGAAATTTGAATGCGTATATCGTATTTTAGGATTTAGTTCAGTAATGATCGGTCATTGAAATCATATTGAAACATACTGTAATCTTTACGTAAGTTACAATTTATAACCAAACGGGTTGAAAAGTCCGGAATTTAAATTAAGATAAAGGGTCAAAATGGTTATAGTAATTATATTTTGGATGTTAATGCTCGCACTGACGGGAACAACATGGTGATCGATCGATCGTCAGCGCTGCTGCACTAAATGGGAAAAGGGATTTATCACTCTATTGCTACCTTATTTATGTTCGGGAAAGTGATATTGGTGAATTTATCACACCGCCAGACTGCTGCTATAAACTTATCTGCGCTTTAATAAAGTTGAAATTGTGAAATGTCAATTTGTACTGGGTACTCTCATAAGAATGACAGAGATTTATTTTGTGGTATCATGTTTCAGTATTTATATGTTCAAAGCGATTCAAAGTTATATATTTGTGTTACGGACGCATCCGTGAGTATATTTTAAGTAGAATAGTCCCTATATGAAATGGCCAGACGTGTGGTCATGGATTTACATCACTTTTAAAGGTTGGTATTATATGCGATCTCAGACCATATGATGCCTTTGGATAGTTGGGGTATTTCCTATTATATATATATATATCTGTATCCATATTATCGCCATGATTTATATATATATTTATCCGTTATCGGGCACCATCCTGACGTGTTTACCGTCCAAGCGATTCGCTTCCACTATCGTCGAGCTTACCCCTATCCCACCCTTTAGATCGATATGTGCTATCATGAAGTCGGCAGAGTTCATGTCTGGCTGATTTACCTGTTAAGTGACAAGTGGCTAGATCCTCTATAAACCTCTCTTTGTTACCATGTAAACGCTTTTACTTTTGTGTTGGGGATGTTGGAACAAACCATTTGGCAGAATATTTTGTGACTTGGCTTTTATGGAGTTGATGCTAGTTGTTTTAGGTAATGCCACGATGGTTAAACTCAGCATGTCGCTAAAACTTTTTTGAAACTATTTTACCGTGGTATCAAATTATCCAAGTTTAAGGAGCTTACAAACAGTGATTTTCGTGTCAACCATCGTGATGACTCAGAGCATGTTTGACGACACTCCTAACCTCGAGGGCGACGACTGAAAGGCAGTCGTTACAGCTCCCCGAGAAAATCGCCCGACCAAATGTCAATCGGCTACATGGCCTCGAAAATCCCCAAATTTATTACATCAATTTCTAACTGAAACAAAGCCCTGCTCAAGCTGAAAAAGAACACTTCAAAAGAGTCTAGCTAATATGAAAATGTATTTTTACAGCTAAAAAGAACTGAACCTTCTTGATTCATGACACAAAACATGCCGAAGGGTACAAAGTAATTTTTATAAAATCAACCATCAGATTCACCACCCACCATAAGATCAAAATCTAGCGATTAGCTGATCAACCAATCGTAAGAAAGCCTCGAAGCCTATAAATACTCCCCCCCACCTCTATATCGACTAAATCATCCCGAATACAACAAAAATACAACAAAAAGCCCCCTAGAGAATTTAGCACAATGTCAAAGTGTATTTCTTCAGCATAAAAAACCCCAAAGATTTTTTTCTTATTTAGTAGGAAACATCAACTCTTCAACCCATAAACCTGTGATTAAGTTACAAATGTCCCTATAGTAAATCATAGTATAAGTTGTATAGCACGGAGGTCCGTCAGGGAACACAGAGTAACCTGCTAAAGCATCCTCGATAGCATAAAGATATCCATCTCTGGATAAAGACTCAAGACGTGAACAAAGTTCAAGACCACCAATCTAGGCTGACCAAGTCGTCGCTGCACTTCTCTCATGTATTACATATAGCCAAATCAAGTCTAAGTCTCACGACTCAAGTCCATAGACTAAAGATCAAGTTCGCATACCACACGGATACGTCATACGCTCCCTGCTCTGACCATATCCAAGTCAGCACACTGGTCCAAAGACCTCAAAGAGATCACATCGATCCGTAACCAAATCGAGGCACAATCTCCAACCAGCCTGTGATCATACAATCCATCTGTACCACAAATCCAACCAACAGTGATCATCTAACTGGCCCAAGCACAAATACACACAAAGCAGTTCCACAATAGCGCCTAAATCAAGACTCAAATCAAGTTCATAACTATATCAAACTAAAGATCTCAAATGTAAGTCATTGCTAGTATATTAATAGATACTTGACCTCAATCAAGCTGATAAACTTTGTAACTTCTGTGATAGTGATTTCAAAAGGAAGCTTTTATCAGATTGACACGCATATATTATAAATAATAAAAAAATTCTAGCAGTTACAAGAGTTTATTAATTTGGCGGAATTTTAATTTTGTAGGGTTTTACTATATTATAATCACCATTGACTTGACTATTTGATACTTAATGTTTAGTTCCCATGCATTTTCTTTTGCTCATTTCGGGTAATTGCACCCTAGTCACTGTATTATCGTAAAATTGCACTATATCTCCAGGGTAGTTCCTGTCATTCTGGGCCCGGTGCAAAAATAAACGTAATTTCAAATAGCAACTTTTTAGTTATTTTCTATCACTTGCACATATATTAACAAAAAAACGAACAAAAAGTTGCATTTAAAATAGAACGACAACTAATCAAACAATATCATCGCATTGCTTATTTCAAGAAGTATCAAAGTTATATCGAACGTAGTAAAAACGCTTATTTACAACTATAAAAACTAGAGGAAAGAGATAACTTTTGTTAAATGTGTAAATTTCTAAGCTTCGGGAATATTTTTCATTAAAAACTTTTATAAAAAATTGCTCTTCATAACTTTTTCATAGAAGTATGCCCAAATGTAAATTAAAAAACTTAGAAACGAACAAACGAACAAACGAACATAAGTTATACTATTGTAGGAAATTTCGTATTAGAACTATGAGATATATTGAATAGGAAAAAAAAGATCCTTATTAGTTAAGGCTCATATAATACTAGTATAAATATCAAGAAAGAAAAAATGACTCAAAATGAAAAGTGGCATATAGACAATTATTATTGTTTAAAAATTTATATTAGAATTAAAAAAAAAAAATTGGAAACAAGAAGATAAGATTTTTTTCTATATTTTGTAAGATTTTTTACTAAAGAAAGCTCCTAAATAATGTTGGTCTAAAATAATTGGAAAAAGGAAAAACAGGACATCTGGAGTAAAAATTCAGCACAACCAGGTTCAGCGTTGTGCTCAACTAATAGGGCAAGCTAAACATTGTTCAAACTGATTCGTCTTGAGTATATATAAGATACTAGGAAAATTTGGGCCTCTAAATGGGACCAGTTGCACCGCCCACCAAAGCGTTGCACCGCCCACTAAAGTTTTCGCCGACCTCCATATTTCAATAATGTATTTAGTATAAAATTCTGTATTATTTTAAACATTGTACCTCTCCATTCTTGCACAGATTTAGTATTATTTAATGGTTCACTACACTATGACTTGCAAATTAATTAATAAAATAATGGAAAATTTTTGTCAAAGGGGTAAGATTATGATTATTAAAGAGAGAGATATATTAGAGGAAGTTTGGTAGAGTTTGTTTATGTATTGGTTTCTGGTTAATAAAATCTTTTGCAATATATGGTGTATATGTAAATCACTCATTTAAGTATTTAACTCGCAATTATTTTGTGGTTATTTAATTCAGTAAGAATTCTAAATTTTCAAGGATGACAATGGTTTAATGAATAAGTGTTACTTCTTTTTGAAATAAATTGGTGAAAATATTATTTTATTTGTTGTAAGTATTATAAAGAGATAATATAGTTGATTGCTAATATTTTCATAATGTGAAAATTGATGAAAAAGTTGAAGGAATAATGTAAATATTTATGAGGACAAAATGATAAAACATTAGTCTGTTTGGGATCAATTTGTCTCACAACTATTCTATGTTATTTTATTATAAATACGCATTTAATAATGGTGGCAATATTTAATATACTACAGTATATGTTTAATTCAAATTATTCAATGAATGTTACCACTCATTTGTCCAAAATTGATAAAGAGTCCTGATTAAAGCGATTATCCACCCCTCAACTCTAACATTTTTTTCATAATATAATTCTGCTATTTGTGGTGGATCGACATCATAATTAACACTCCCATGAAACATCTCCAACATAAATTTCAGAAACAATAAGATCTATGATTACTTGAAACAAACGCAGATACAAACATAAGAAATCAATCGAGGCGCCTATTTCCAAAAACACCCACTTTAAAATGTCAAAAGTTGAATATTCCAATGATATTTTTAATACATGTTATTTCTATCACCATCAGATACCATAAAAATCACATAATTTTTATTACTCAGATATACTATTTTCCATGAATAAAAAAAATTGATAAGTCCAACCAAAATAATTTGATAAAGACATTATAATGGGAAGTATGCAAAAATTCAAGACAAAATTTTGAAAATTTCATGGTTTTATATTATTCCTCCTATTACAAATTAATTTTAAGATGAAACAACATAAATTTTTAATAGCTCACAAAATAAATTTCTTCTAACTACCCAACCATCAATCCAACAAGATATGTAATGAATTAGTGCACATTGACTCATGTATCAATAATTGCTGGGGTCTTCTGAGCTTAAAATAGTTTTGAAGAGCTTCATAAAGATCATATGTGAATATGTGATGAACTGTGATATGTTTCACCGAATACAATATCATATGATTTGAAATTTTATTTAGCTAATTTTGTTTATAGAGGAAACACTTCTTTTGGTCTCATAGTATTTACTTAAAATTAAATAAAGCTTGATCAGACACTGCTCCACTTCTATCAAATTCAAGAAGAACATATCACAAAGGATTTATCAAATTATTGGAAAAGCTTAAACATGAGCTGCACTATTTTTGAAGCTTTTAAAACCAAAACAAATTGTGTCGTGATTCCGACATACCTCTTAGAACATAATAAACTTTATTGTAGTCATTATTTAGATCCCCACAAAAACCAAGACATACGACCTCCATCTCTTTAACAACTTCTCTCCACTTAGAACATTTTCCTTTCTTCAGTTTATGGCACAACCAAGAAGATTGCCAAGATTATCTTAGTCAGATCAAATCTGGTTATTTGGGATTATGAATCATACCAAGATCCGCAAAGTAGTTATCGAGATTGTGATTGCATGATCTACATCAAGTTTCAAGAATCGACGCTATTTAGCGTCGGGAAACCGCCATATAATTGTTTTCTATGTTAAGATATTAGTTGTGTTGAGTTTAATATGTGTGTTGAGTGAGAAAGAGAGTTTTTTTGTTCAAGCTGTTTTTATGTCTTACGTGGTTTCTTTGTGAGATAAGAGAGAAATCATTCTAAGACTAAATGCAATGGAATCCTTTTGGCTTGAAAATGTCAAATTCAACGATGTATTTTAACGGTCCAAGTTTCAGAGAATATTTACATTTTCTAAAATCTTCTGACTACCGAAATGTGATGTTAACGCACACAACTTGGGAATGCATTTGATTATACTTTCTGTTCAATTTTATCGAAATACTATTGAAAATGAAATTATTTAAGATATGAATCCTCACCAATAACAAATATTCATCAAAATATTTATAATAATAGTAACACAATATTAAATATTGAAAAATTTTAAATGAAATGAAAATTGCAAAGAATAAAAATTATTAACAACAATATTGATAATAATATTTAATATTAAAAAAATTATAAATGACTAAATAAAAATATTTTAGAAGAAATATAATCATTACATTATTAATAAATAATCAACACTAAACTTTATTATATACATTGCAATGTGCATAGATAGGTGTTTGGTTGTTTGTCAAAATCAACTTATAAGTTGATTTTAACAAAAATGGAGTGTTTACAAAGTTTTGAAGATGTAACTTATGTTGAAACACTCTATAAACAAGAAAAAAGATACATTAATATAACCAAGAACAGAATGTACATCTGAGAGAATAATAAACAAAGAGTAAGAATATCTTTGCATTGCTTTTGTACATCGTGTCATGTATGTTATAATGTCTATTTATAGGCTTCCAATATATAAATATAGCAAGCACACGATGTTAAGTAAATCAATATATCGTGGTACAATTCATTCCATTTCTCGTTGTATTAAAGATAACTCAGTTGCCAAAAAAGAATATCCACATTACTTCCAGCAACACTTCCTGATGTTTAATCAATAAAGAACAGCTTGAACCCACTAGAAAAACCCGCCTAGACAAAAATCAGCAAAGAAGAAAGTGTATTTTGCTCAACATATCACGCTTACAAATGTGCTTCTATTAAACCTTATCAGAAAAACCCATTTGGGAATAAAACCTCGATTAAGGAAAAAGAGTACAACGCATTAACTCCCCTCAACCAAGAATCATTTGATATCATTTAGTCGATTTAGTCCATACTTCCTTATGTTTTTCGAATATCAGTAGAGTTGACCAAGCAAATATCCGCTGGATTATCACAAAATCGAATTTGTTGAACATCATTTCACCATTTTCCTCAAGATCGTAAGTGTAAGCTAACAACAATATATTTTGTTCTATCACCTTGATATGTCATTCATTTAATAATCAAAATACATCTACAATTATCTTCATAAACCGCCGACCAACTTTTCATATGATAAATCATATAAGTATTACTGGATCTCCATCATATTCTCAACCAAATACATTCACTTACTTTCTTCGCATTTCAACATTTCTCACAGAAGGTCGCTTAACCAACTTTTTATTAAGAATTGTAAAACTCAAGGGAATAAAAACCTGAAATAAAAGATATAATATTTCTTTTAACATGCTTCAACATCTGTCTCATTAAAATCCAAGAAAAATTCAACAAAAACTTATTGAATGAAAAGAGTACAATGGCATCGATCTCCCTAATTAGACCATCATCTACATCATCTCCCTCATCAGATCACCAGCTTAGATCATTCAAGTAGAATATCCAAATAACGCCACATGTTTAACATTTATTGATTGGTGAAATCATGTATTAGTTGTAAGATATACATTAGCATCTACTTCAGATCAAGTTCATGTTTTCCCATCTAGACATCGAATTATCTCTTATGAATCTGTCTAATTGAGATTAAATATTTCTCACTACGTATCAAATATGATATGGATTTATACTTACATGCATAATCATATGTATATGTCTCTTTGCCAAAGTATTTAATTTCAAATCCGATTGTATATCTTGTCTGATAATTGTAGTACACTAAGGTAAGCATAAATTTATATATAATTATATGCCCACTACTATATACCTTTATAAGTGACATTTGATTCCAAATCCGATTATAAACATCTTATTTTAACAACCGGTAACTCATATAAATTGTTATGCTAACTTATTCATAATTTATTCAACTTAGAACTCTTTCAAAGTCCGTAGAGGAAATCATAGTCAATCTTCTATAATATCACGATTATTGATCAACAGAACTAATCAAATGTTAAAGATACGTAAGATTTTATGTCAACCATTAATTCACATGTCCTTACACCAATTTAATATAAACAAATATCCTCATACAATCACATAAAAGCGATAATATAAATCTAGTTAAACATGTAACGTTATACTATCAATAGATCAAGAGGCTAATGCTGACAATCGAATAAAACAGATCATGCAACAAATGTCTAATACAGCTCAAAATCGGCAATCCATCTCCTACGAGATATAGCCATTCATCTACTTTCTGTGTTGATATCTTCTGCATTCATCTTAATGTCATATCTTCAATGGTGGGAACTATTTCATCTACAATGGTCTTCATACTCTAGTTTGTTGCATAACCGGTACATTATTTTATTGGTCATCTCGAGGTCATAAACAATCATTCTAGAAGTTTTAACTTCCTCGCCTATATTATCCTTTGAATTGTTGGAGTTCTGAATTCATTTATTCATCTGAGGACTCTGCTATTGTGATATTTCATTTCAAGATAGACTATTTTCAACAATGTCAAAATATTTGATATATCATAATGAAAAATTACTTGATAAATTAATTTCAATTTCAGATTTCAAGTATATATGGTGTACATACCTTTATGCGTATAATAATCATTTTAAAAAGCTCATTATTTGGCATAAGATCGAGAAATATAATGCATGCATCTATAACTGGAGGGTAAAATATATAGTTTCTGACCAAACCAACTATATCGGGGGAGTTGTATAATAATTTGGCATAATGTGAACAAGTGTTACTACATAGTGTAACATTTCACAATGATCAATTGGGGTGTAATTCAACGTGCCCCACAATAAATAATCGAGAGTTTACACTCATGAAGCTCCATAAATTCTTCAAACTTAATAGCTTATCGACTAACGCCTCCACCAAAATATTCAATTATTCTTTCAAGATTAGTAACCAACCCGACGGTCTTCGCTAGAATCTAATACGACTATATTTTAGGATTAAACACCAATTCATACATCCCTGATCCTCAAAATAATGTATATTAATCTAAAAACACATAAATTATAATTATGAATGACAGAGTTCTTACATCATAGCCGAAGATGAAATGAATCAAAAACCCACAGCACTTCATTTAAAAGCCCTCGAAACCTCTCCAAAGTCATTCAAGATCGAACGATGCCCTCTAGACCTACACACCGGGCAAGCAGGAAACAAATCCGTAGACTCGAACTTGTTGAGTCAGAGAACAACCGAAGAGAAAATTCTCCAATTTAGAGGGCGGCTGAGACAAGAGAGGGGGCAAGTGTTTCTGCGACATGAAAACCTTGTTCCTTTCTTTAAATACCAAAACCCACAACCGGGCAAGAACTCAAGTAAGAAATTAGTTTAACTCGTTAACTTAATTAGACCGCTATGGCTTCTAATCAAATAACGAGTCACTAGTGAGCGTTCCATTTTAATTAACTTAACAAATAATTAAAATACTAACGAAATATCAGAATAATTTATCGCTTATTTTATCAATTTCACTGCTTAATCGATTAAACTCAGAAGTTTAACTAATCGATTGCTCATCAATATATATTTGGATTAAATATATAAATATCGAGAAATACATATCTCAATATATAAAACTCGCTTAATTTCATGGATGAAATATAATTCAATATCATTGCATGTCATTTGTACAAGCGAATTTCAAAGTTCGTATAATGTTGTATAATAATAATAATCGACCAATTATTATTATTATAACGATTAACGAAAGCATCTAGCCATCGCTTCATAACTCCCTTAAATTATCACGTAGAACCCAAACTAGTAATATACAATTACTGGGTGGAACACTAAGTTCAGAATCAGATTGAGCATGGAATCCAAGATAATAAAAATGAATCAATTTTCATTGATTTCCAACAGGCCTAACCTGCTATGCCAATAATAAAATTTCATAATTCTCAAACTTCCCGATTTGACAAAAGTGTATTTGATAGGAAACATGCTTTTACTCGTAACAATATATTAGCTTTCAGAGCCTTCAACCGATTTTTGCTACACTTTTTGACAAATATTACTCTAGAGCCTCTACTTATCCTAACGTGGTAGACAATTTGATAAATATTTGAAACTGCTTTTGTATTCCTTCTTTAATTCTTAGAATAATATGGTAATCTAAATACATATTTTTTGAGGCACTGCCGATATCAGAATAACATCATTTCAGGTTATTAGATAAGAAAACATTTCTTATATTTGGGATTTGGTAATGTCAGTTGCATTATCTCGGCATATTTTCTTACCCATGTTATCAGCGGAAATTCCCATTGAAAATCGAAAATCATACACCGTGTAAGTTCTCAGAAAGAGGAAAGCGCCACAAAGGATCGCTTAAAATACGTAAATCTTAGCTGTAATCTGAATCTAGATATGTATAACTACAATACTAACTATATTGTGGAATTCATTATTCCTTCAAGAAATGATATGTTTGGCTCTTTCTGAAAGCATTCATAATTCACTTTACACTCACCCATGCCTACACACTCTGGCAATTTCATCCTATGGTAATTTCCGGATGAGCAATAAATTATAGGTACAATTAATCAATAAAATTTATCTATTTAACTAATCAATTCTTCAAATTATACGAAGCCTCTTCTACAATCCTGCTATGAACTTATGTTATTTCTTCAAAATAATAAGGAAATGATAGAAATTTTTTGGAATATTCAAAGCCCTTAATTTAGATGGACGTCAATTCTGCCTCGATCTTCAACTGTACGATAATCAAAACATACTAGATATAACCAAATGTTCTTCAAAAAAGGCATAAATGTTCTTTAGACATATATATAATGAATAATAGATATTGCATTTGTTTCCATTAGATAATCATTAATATAATCAAACATCGACATTGTTATTTTCCCACCAAATATATATCAAATGTCTTTCAAATATTAATAAGAATAGAGTTTCCAAACGTGTTCCGTATATTAACGAAATATCAATCACATATTAAAACAAGCGAGACTCAAATCAAATATCAAATATAATCATTAACAAATAAAGATTTGTATCTAAGTTTGTATCCCATTAATATTATTCACAAGTCTAAATAACTAAATTGGACTCAAATAAATTATCGTAAATCATATATTATATATATTGTGAATATCACAAATATCAAATTAATCATCATCACAAATCCTTGAGATTTAGTTGTTTGATAACTGTCTTTTACCTCATAAATATATAAATCTAATGTTTAACATATCATAAATTATATGTATAAATATTATTTTGTATTAGTTAATATATATATGTAAATGTCAATAATAAAGGATGTATAAGAGTGAACTTATCGATACAATTACTTCATGTTTCAATCGATAAATTGATAAATATGTAAAACTTATCATATATTTGTTATACACCCATTAATTTGTCTAAATATAATATATTTACGGTCATCACGCAATAAGGTGTTGAATTAGCATATTTTGACGTGAGTTATCATTATTCATTAACCTCTACAATAATTTAGTATATATATTTCATATATTAATCCTATTGAATATTTTATAAAATAAACTACATAATTTCCATTGGCTATTTCAATAAAGATACAAGATAGCCAAATAATACTGGTTTCATCTCATATTAACGAAATTTGTTATATATGTTTGGCCATTATCGAGAGCATGAATAACTAAATAAAACAAAGATTTCGACTTACTTGATAAACATACGGGCGGTTGTTGGCTACCTGCCATATTTTCTCAACTCAATTCAAAGTCGATTCGCCGATAACGTGTTATGAACATAATTAAAGAACAATGTAAATGTAATGTTATAATACCAAACAGCTGAGAAGAATATCTTTTATTGTTTGTATCATTGGCCAGAGTACAATACAACGAAAGTGTCTTATTTACGGGCTCCAATAAATATATAATACATGGGCATTACTTAGTAAAAGAAGTAGCCTAATATTCTTTGTAGACACCCATTCCATTCTCGCTAGATAAGATAATCCTTCAGCGGAAAAAGACATTCAATATTACTCCATGCAACAAAGAAAGAACTCTAACTTATTTTTTCTAACTTTTTTGCTCCAACTTATAAAGTCATTTCAATTTTAATTTACTTAATTACCTCTTAATATTTAACTTATACCTTATTTATCCTTCATTTAATAACATAAAAGAAACAAACTTTAGTTATAAATAACTTTTAAAGATTTACTTTATTAAACAAATAAAAAATAAAAAATATTATATTTTTAGTCATAAAAATATAATTTTAGTTATAGTTATTTTTATTCATTGTGTTATTAAATTACTAATTTATTTATATTTACAAAGATAAAAAAAAGATATATACCCAGATGTCCTTTCATTTTATTCTTTCAACTCAAAAAAGATTCTCAATCAATTTAAAGTTATGCAAGAATAAACAAGTCAAAATAAATTTAACAACTTATAAGTGACCTACTTATAAATTACATTGTCACTTATAAGTTGATCACTTATAAATTAAAAAAAATAAGCTTAGCCAAATTCCTCATAATATGTTAATAACTAAATATTTGAGTAGATTGCGGGGTCCAACCAGACACTACTGACTCTATTAGAAAGGTATATGTTTGTAACTGTTATTGACATACAAGACATAGAATAAAACAAATAAATAAGATACCACCGCACATAAATTTCTAAGTACTTTAGCTTAGATTGATGGGTTGCTTGATTATACTCATACTTAAAGCTAAGTCTGTATAAAAACTCAACTGGCTATTCTTTTACCTGATCGTCTCTAATCTGGAAAGGAGTCACACTAAGACCTAAGTAAACTTATTGGCCTCCCAATATAAAAACTCAACTATATTTTTTACTTTCTGTTTTATTTATATTTGAGTTAGCTTATAATTATTCAGTCTACAACCTATCTAGACGACTTAAAGATCTCGCACCACGTATAACACGAGAGAAGAGCTGACGTAACGATCCGCCTGCCCCCCTCGGCGCTGCACCGTCATCAACCTCAATAATCGAAAGCTACCAACGACGGATAACGATAAAATGACTTCATTTAAAGCGATAATAAAATAATACAACCTCATTCCATCTGGATGAACCACTACCACAACCTAAAAGTAATAATAACATGATCAAACAACTTGTTTTGGTAACTCGAGACAATAATACCATATAATAACATAAATCTCCAAAAGCAAGAGTGCAAGTACGACCGCCGAGGTCTTCAAGCCACCTATCACATCACCTGCACGCATTCTACCAACGATCTCGGGTCATCCCGCAACAACCTAGGCATAAACGCCTACCATGTGGAAATAGTGGAGTCGGCTAAAAAGCCGAGCGAATAGAAATATCACGGTTAACCACCTTATCATACAAACAAGGATAATTCAAGTCCCTTACCTATATGCATTATATACTCAAGAGTTATATTTATACGCTACTCACCACACAAGATAAATGTTTCCCTAATGCTTCCAACTAACATCGAGCAAACCCACACCACGTCAACAACTTACTCACAAAGACACCTTAATCAAAAGAGATATCTTTCTCAAGCATACCACTCCCCGATATAATATACAACCCAAACATACCGTTAACCAACATTTCACAACTCAACCAATTATCTTGGGCTTCACCTAGTGCTACTCCCTAATTATAGTCATATACACCTCCTATGACATCCGAATATCATAAGAACCTCCAAATCGTTTTATTATCTTAATACAACCGAGCAACGTATATCTTAATCAAGATAACTTAAGTACGGAATTATCTCACCAAATTCTTCATTTAGTCTACTTTTAACTTTATTCACATGTGAACGGGTATCAACGTCAGTGGTTGATCATAACCTATATACTAAATAGCTGAATCTAACTAATTATAAAAATATCAACATCCACATTGAATTGGTTTATAATTTTATACCTAAAGTCCTCATTCAAAAAAGTTATCTCACCATTAACGAACTCAACTTTTAACCTTGTGTTGACGATAACGATTAATACCAACCTGTGATCCACAAAGAAAATCCGATAATAATATTATCAATAACAACCAAAACCTAATTCATAATTTCATCAAGGCAACATCTAAGATAATCACATTATCCATAACCAAATGTTCATAAAATAGATCATACAACAAGAGAGAAAATTTAAACAACATGTCATGATATATAATAAAGTCTCAATAAGCGCACACCAAAGACCTGTAATAAAATCACAGAGACTCAACAACGACTATAACTCTACCATCAAACCATCTATCTTCATATTCCACAACTATACTAACTTCTAATCGCATACGCTTCAACTGCCTACTCTGGCAGAATGGACCACCGGCGAATAAATACCTCTTATACCGGGTGAGCAAGTGCCAACCGCACTTATACCGTAGTATACACACTGGCACGCACACAAAGAAAGTGATCATGTAGAAATAAGTACGCTCTTATACCGCGCAGGCAATAAGACTATATACTAAGTATAAGTGCCACACCGACAATGCACACAAAGAAAGGATTAAAGACTATACCGCTTTTATACTAAAGTATAGTGCCAAACCGCACTTTATATACCACAAGATAAAGTTACACCGACAATGCACACAACAAAGTGATCATAAGAGTCATACCGCTTTATAGCCAAAAAGAGTAAGGCCAATAATACATCCCTGGGTGAGAAATACCTAACCCCCTAATCATCCCAACTATGTGGTCATATCCTAATACTAAGTCACCTCAAAAGCTCACGCATAACTCCAACAAACACTTTGACTGCGGCATCTTCAACGCCCACAGATACAATCACACAATCAAGGTCATGGCTCGCCACAAACGAATCGACATAACTACAAAAATTACAAGTATACTTGCTCCCATAATCATACCACAATGACACGTCAATTTAATTCCAGAGTAACTACGAATGCAAAGATCCTAGATAAAGACTCACCTCATTAAGAATAATAAAACGCCCTGCCTAATCGATTCAAGTGTCTTCCCATCGCCCGCTCAATCAAAAACACCAAATTACAATTACTACTCGCAATAATTTTAACCCTTATCTTAATTAAATTGACTTTTCAACCTATTTTGCTAAGCAAATTAACAACTTAAGTATATATTGCTAATTATGTTTCAAAGATCATTAAAATGACGAATTTCAACTATCCCGACTAAATCCCATATAATCTAACACCTTAACTAAATACTAACATTTTCAACCAATTTCAATCAACCCAAAATATCAACTTTTCCAACTAACTAAACCCATTTCCAACAACCTCAAATCCCAAAGTTCTGCTTACTACTCAAAATCTAATAAACTAATTTCAACATATATTCCAACATTATAAAACCCAAAACTTAATTCTCAAAACAACCAAATTCATTCCAAAACAACTATATATTAATTCCAACAATTGTTACCTCTTTAACATTTACATTTTTTCTTCAAAAGTCAACGAAATAACCATCCATCAACACATTTCAATTCCATAAATCAAGTATTATCACTTCCCAATTAGGATCTAAGCTTAGGAAAATTTATACCATTTTAAATCTCAAAACTCAAAGTCAACCCAAATCACAAAAAGTCAACATCCTCAAAACATCAAGAAATACTCATCCAAACACCTAACTTTAACTCAAAAACAACTAATTTAAGGCCTAAGAATCGTTTATAGTAATAAAAATCGAAATACAAAAAGTCAACTCAACCGAAACTCACACAAAATACCTGCAGATCCACCTTTTACCTTGAATCAAGAGGACACAAAAAAACTCCAAAGAATTAAGGCCCAAAGCCTTCTAGATCCATAAATCAAGAAAGAAATCAAAATGCAATATGAGGCGTCACCATAGAATGTAGAGAGGAAGAATATGTTTTTGGGCTCATTGCTAAGCACTCAAGTTGCCTTAATAATTTTATACTTTTAAACCACGATCGTTTTTAATTCAATCGATATCGCTTAACTTTATCTCATAACCAACTTCCAAACATTAATATTTCTACACTCAAATTATATTACCACCCAACTAATATCATTTTCATCCGATTCAAACTTTAAAATTAATACCGGATCAGACACAACCTAATTTACTGCTAGATTTTCAACTATTCAACTTCGGGGCCTGATTTCTCCTAAATAATCCAATCTTGGTTAGAACTAAGATACTATTGCGTAATATTAAGACTGACAAGCTACATGTTGATATAGCACTTATCTCCTAAATAAATTAATTTTTCCTCTTAATAAAGCAGTAGAAACCTATGAACTAAATTGATGTCAATTGAATTAGTATAGGTCTTTTTTTTGGAAGAAAATTAGTATGGGTGTCTATTCTCTATACAATATATTTATTTGTATTAATTAAGATGTTGACTTCATATAGTTTCACAACATTTATCATTCGATCACACATATTTCAAAAGTTGTCCCACTTACACGCATCAAACGTAAGTTTAAGCTGATTTCAAAGAAATCATTATTCAGAAAATTGTCCAACACTCATTTTATATAATTTTCAATTCTATTTAATTTTTAGGAAAATATTTGGATGACATTAATTTCCTAATAAAATATTTGACGATTATTTGACGAAAAATATTTTGCTCCGAAATTTATTAAAATTGAAAAAATTAGCATAATAAACGGTATCGGAGGCTATCGTTTATATCAATTGTCCCCAAAAAGCTCAAAATCATATATATAAAAAAGCTGACTAATTAGCCTGATTTTAATCCATCACTTATTTTCATTGTGCTTCAACTATCTATTCTTTTCTCACATGTCATTTCAGACTATTTTTATTTTCCTACTTGCTCCTCGTAATTCAATAAATGAATATTTTAACCAAAGATATTATGAGCACAGACATTATTTAAAATATTTTACATAATTAGAATAAAACTCTATTATTTTATTATTCGACACATTCCACCCCTACCCCTACCCCACCCCTTCTTCACTCAAACTTCACCAACATCACTCTTCCCACAAACCACCCCATACAAAACCCAATCGCAATAAACCACCCATACAAACCCAATCGCAGGGCAACATCATCAATTCTAAGAGAAGCAACACCATCTCGACCATAAAGCTTTAAGAAAATAAAAATAGCATTTAAACTAACAAAACAATTAACAAATGCTATTTTACTCAATACCCAACAAATCAAGAACACATTTTTATGCTAATTTGTACTACGCCATTTCCAACAAGTCATGAACACATTTTTATGCTAATTTATACCACAGTTATGGTTGCTTAATGTATGGCCATTTTTTATTTTATTTTTGTATGTCGGCCTTGCTAATTGTTGATCTACTCGTATCTTTGCATCTATATCCCAATTCAAATTATCAAAAATATCATAATCTGCTTGTTTCACATTGCAGATTTCGGAAGTGGTAAATAGCATGAAGGATTTGATCGATTATAATTTGGGCAGCAGGGTCTATGGGGGTGGGGTTCAATGGTTAAGGTAGGGGTTGGTGGTGGTTGTTTACGGACTCATTAATTTGATATTGACTTGAAAATGTCAAAAATATGATGAAAATCAAAGTTTTATATTTACTTTTATCCAAAACAATTAATTTCTTATATATCAAGATAAATATTTACCTTTCAATTATTTTTAATTATATTATTAAAAATTTAAAAATATTATTATAAAAATATTTTTAAAAGCATCTAACTATATAAATTATATTTTTAAATAATTAATAATTGACAATAAAATTTTAATATAAAAATAAATATCAATCGGTTAATCAAAAAAGAGTAAGTCATTAGATTTTTGAGTATCCATGTAACTAACCCAACTATAAAAGATCTCGTGAGCTATCTTTCAATGTACACTGTTACATCATACACAAATCACAATACCACAATTTGACAAAATCCATGATCACACACAGCTAGCAATCCATTACTATAAACCTATTTTCCTAGTACAACTCTATTTCATCAACTACAATTTCCAAACAAAAGCAACCTGGTAAACAAAAGGATCAATAATCGGTACACCACTGCCTCCAAGCATTTGCCATACGAACGCAATAGCCAGACAAGCATCGCCAGATCGCCAGTTTAAGATTAAACTCTTTGTAAATAAAAAAAAAAAATCTAAATGACAAAATAGTGATTCCCCAAAAAAATTGTCCAATATGATTTTCCATTAGCAAAACCAAAATAAAATAAAATTATACCAATAATTCACACACTTAATTTGATTTGAATTAAATTTATCATCTAAATTTAAAAAGTCAACTACAAAATCCAAAACTAGAGAATTTTTCTAAAATTGAGAAAGTACATTCTATTATTTTTAAAGAAAAATGAAACATTCCATAGACACATGTGGATTTTCCAAAGACTCATCATTTGTGGGATCCAATTTAGCCTCTCCATCTCCATTACTATTACCACCATTCTCCACTTTCGGGTCAGCTTGTTCCAATTTCGAGTTCTTCTCGACCAACTCGACTTGTCCGAATCGACCCGGTGATTTCCCGGTTCTTCGGCCCGATGGGCATCGACCCAAACCCGTTCTTGACCCGGCCCCATCAACACGTGTAACGGGTGACCTCGACCTCCTATCAGGCCCAATCACAGGCCCTCTTCTCATGCCATTACTATTATTATTATTATTATTATTCCGACCTCTACCATCTCTAACCGGGCCGGATCTGACCAGGCCCGGTGAAGCTTCGGGCCTCCTCCTCTGTGGCCTATTCCGGGGCTTCGCTGGAGATATATTCCGGCGAAGTGTTTGGGTGACGTCATTGTCGTCGTCAGCAAAATGAGTGGTCTCAGTTGTGGCTGCAGTGGTTGTTGAGATGCAGCTCTCACTCAATGTACTGCAGATCTCAGAGACTTCTTCAGAGACCTCTTCTGATTGAGGCAGCTTCTTGTTGCTGACGTTTTTTTCGGGTTTCTTGGTTTCAGGTTTCCGGCCCGGATGATTTTTGGAAGGATATTCGAATCGGGTTTTTTGGGTCGAGTAGAAAGCGGGTGTCGGGTTTTCGTGTCTGGTGACACCAAGCTTGGCATTTGGTGAGTAACGCGCGGGTATGGGATTATCTGGTCGGTTGACACCAAGCTTAGCATTTGGTGGGTAACGTGCGGGTACCGGATTATCTTGTGGGTTGACACCAACTTTAGCATTTGGTGAGTAATGAGCGGGTACCGGGTTTTCCGGTCTCTTCACACCAAGCTTAGCATTTGGTGAAGAATGCTCGATGGGCTCTTTGGTGGGGTCATTTTGTGATAATATTGAAATGGGTAGTGAGGGTGTTTCAGAAAGGACTTCTTTGACAATTGTTTCTTCTTCAACCAAAGGGCAGCTTGGTGGTAGTAATGTACTATTTGAGTTGTCTTTTGCCAAGAAAGATGAGGAATTGGGTTTGTTCAGATGGGGTTTTGTTGATTCTGGTTCAGTGTTTTTGGTGCTAAGACAGCAACCCATTTTGTGTCTCAAAATTATGGTAATATTTGGATCTTACTACTACTTTCTTGCTAGTTTATTTGAGGCATTTGATGGATTGGTATATTTAGGGGCTGTTCTCCCTTTGGAGTTTGGTGAAGTTGAACTTGAACGGCAGATAGCTGAATGAAATGAATGATGTCTCACAAAGTCACAAGTCATGTGTTGCCTTTATTTGAGATTCAGCAAGAGACAAGAATAAAATATGGGTATCATTAAAGGTTGGGTTAAAAATGGTCCATTTTTATTTTTTTGCTTCTTCGTTTTAGCTCACCATTCACTTTTGTATATAAAATTAATATTGACATCAATAATAGACCTTACCTTCTTATCACATTGTAAGAATGTAACCTAATAATAATAAGTCAAGTCAAGAATAATAATCGAACTGGAAGAGCTTGCCAGGATGGCTTGGTAAGCAAGCAATCCGTTATGTAGGCGCCACCAACTCCAACTCCCAGTTCTTTCTTTTTCGCTTTGAGTTTAGTGACGCTCATCAAAATAATTGTCCAAGATTGCTAGATCGAGCACGCGACTTCCATTACAGTCTTAAGCAATTGATTAAAACCTTATGGGAGTATTAATTCTGTCATGAATTATTATTATGGATTATGTGACGCTATATTACCATGATATCACAATACCATTTTTCGATCTAAGCATAATGAGATATCGAAACAATTAATTCTCATATCATCGACAAGACATTCTATATATATTGGTTTATTAATATCTCTCCATTTACAAGATCGTTTACCTTCTTTCGACTTTCACTTTTTTTATAGTCAATCTCACTATGTATATTTTTTTCAGACAGATAATACTACGAAAAATATATCAATGGAAAGAATCTAATTTTTATTTTTATCGATATATTTTTCTTAAAATATTATGCAAAACGCAAACAAAATATCTAAGGCCAAAAGCTCAACTAATTTAAAAGTCAAAAATTAAAAGTTTTAATAACTATGATTTTAGGAGTACGTTGGGCTTTATGATATTCAGAACTGCTTAGACTAATCGACCACAAATGTCAATAATAATCTCTATTATGACTCGTATTACAACGAGACTCTTTATAACTGGTATTTACCTTGGCTTGAAATACCCTCCTCAGATGCTTTTTGGAAAACCGCTCTCTTAGAACTGAACGCCATTGGGTGGTCATGATCCTAAGTCCTCATGGAAATTCAAAACTCGATCCGTCCGTAGTACTCGAAGCCGACCGAGCGCGATCGCTGCATACACTGGCCTATCAAGCTGGTGATTTATATTTTAGTGAATGCATTGGGAAAGTAGCAACGTAGTAAGTACAAAGCGAGCTCTCACGCGTACCAACTTTCCACAATATCACATACTCACATCATTTCCTCTTAATAACCTAGCCTCACTGGTGCCTTATCCACTGGAGCCCAACAATCCTGGTCTTAGCCACCAAACCTATATCTATCATTGCCCCATCCGACCTAATGGTTAACGGTAATGGGATAAGTTTAAGGATACATCCATGGATGAGAACCGCTCATTGATAAAGGTTCACCCGGGACACATCGTATACTGGAGGAAAACCGCATATTCGATTAGTATCTCTATTTCGACATGGAACGCCTCTAAACTTCAGAGTTTTCTATCGTGAGAGCCGATTCCCTCACCAAGGGAACAATTTGTAATTCTCTTTGTACACATGTCCATACCTCAATGATCGCGGATCCACTATCAAGCTATAACCCCTATAAAAGGTACTTTCTTCCGCCTTTAACTTGTACTTGTTTTCGCTCTAACTGTATCTTTCATCTTCGCACTAAAACTTCTTTCTCTACAACTTCCTCAATATTATCGTCACTTCATCAATACTACCGCAATATTTTTCAGCTTCCTTCTTCCTCATAATCATCATTTTGCAACTTAATAACTTTTATTGTCTCCGTAAGTTCGTATAATATTCATAGTAACCTTCGTTACCACAAGCTTATTAAGTACTATCTGCTCGTACGCTTTTTTTCCAAATGTCAATCATGGGGCGGTTTTCTGATTTGGGGGTTTTTAATGGTAAGAATAATTATGGATAATCGTGGTAAGATTTCATGGGATCTGTATCACAAATGCTTTTAATAGATAATGTTTTAAGGATTTATTTTGGGGGATTTTCTCAAAACATAATGTTTGAAGGTGGATTTGAAGTTGTTCTTGTATCTTTTCGTGTTTAACCGTGAATTTGATCGGAGTCTTTTCCTATTCCCTCCATAATCCCCGTGATTTTGCTTTAGATTTTGTTAAATTTCCTTACCCGCAGGTTACCTACTTGTTATTGATATATTTGTGTGGGTCAGTTTTGATGTTTGAGGAGTTTTGTGCAACCGTTCCAAAGGTTCTTGGTGTTTGAAAGTGAAGAGTCTGGTTCCCAAAATTTCAAATGTTCTTGGAGCCCTTTTAATATCCTCGAATAGGTTCAGTTTTTTGGTCTATGATTCTTGGACAGTTCTTGCTTTTTGTTTAACCCACTGTCTTCTATGATTGTAGATATGATTGACGGTTCTAACCAAGAAATCCTTCTTATCCATTAACAAAAACCGCTAACCCATCAAGTTATGTGAATAGAACCCGACACCTCAGATTCTTTAGATTATATACCGCTACCAAGCAGAGTTTACTATCGACGACTTGAAAATTTCAAGGACCACGATCCCTCATAACATAATATTCCTCGTGACGTTCTGGGAGTGCGAATTACCAAGGAACGATTTAAGACTCGGGGAAACCCGTCAGACTAGATGTGTTATTTCGCTAAGCCTTTGGCGATTCGTCATCCCTCACCTTCTACCAATCAGACGCCCTGTGCCTCGTGACTACTCCCTCTCGCTCTCCTCGCATCGCTGGAGCCCTGCCCCAACGTGGTTCTAACACTGCGAATCAAAGCGACACTCCCACCATTATTGCTACTCTTTACCAATGTCCTTTTCAGATGAAGATTTAGATTTTAGGCAGTACTTTTCCATTCCTTCGTTTGTAGAAAACGAGTCTTCCTTTGCAAAGGCGCAGAAGTTTTTGAGCCGCTAGTAGACCCTTCTATAACGGGGCGTCCTTAGAACTAGGACGGACCTCCATGGCTATATTATCTCAATTGTACGGGAGCCCTTCCTTTCCGCCCCTTTGTGTATTTATTATTCCGGCAACCACCCTAAGGGCGGCTAACTATCACCATCTTTATAGTCACGCCAGTAGGGACGGCCGAACAACCTCCAAATTTTACCCCCTTCTTTTTAATATGCATACTACCTCCACATGGCCGCTCACTTCTTTCCTAGCCGAGGTTGCAACATTTTGTCGATCTCCTTAACGGGTCAACCCCTCACTACGGAATCGCCCCTGCATTTAATTAATAACCCTGATGAAAGGCTCCTGGCCCGCGACAGAACTCTTTTCCCCGTCCTGGCCGAATTCTTTCCCACATTGGCGCCTTCCTAGGCGACTTCGATCTTCCTCTTTTCCTTAGCGTATCCCTAAGGTCCTTGGTTTTGCCTTCTTTATTCTTCAACTCCTCCAGTTCTACATACTATCTAACCCTTGCTGTGAGTTCATCCTTAGACAAGGGGGTTTCCAAAACCAAAGCCTTCTTTAATTTCCAGTATGTTAACTGTAG
Organism: Lithospermum erythrorhizon; assembly: GCA_019722365.1. NCBI lineage: Eukaryota > Viridiplantae > Streptophyta > Magnoliopsida > Boraginales > Boraginaceae > Lithospermum > Lithospermum erythrorhizon. Next base: position 49,451 of record JADFUC010001704.1, on the reverse strand, counting down.
ATTAAATGTCATGTGACAATTGTTAACTTCCGGTATGGTTAGCAAGATGTCATTATATCGCTTTTGGTAACTCTTCAAGGTTTCGCTGATCTGCTGATACCCATTAATGCTCCTATCATTTCGATACTTTGCATGGGCGGATCCAAACTTTACGGCTTAACGCGTCCGCCCGCTTGAGCATGACTCATGGATTTCAGGGAAAGAGTTATGTACCAATCCAATGCTCGATCCGCTAAGTCGCTTTGAAAAAGCTGGCATATATATCCGGATCATTGGATGATTGTCATTTTAGCCGTGAACTTTATAAATGCGATGTGATCGCCCGTTCCATTAAATTGGGCAAATTAGCAAAATGAAACTCCTTTGGTAATGTACCGCATCCAAACCCAGATTTATAAACGGCATTTTCGCTTTGCATTCTTTTTTATGAATAGCGGCCGCAATGAATGCTTTCATCATTTCTTTAGTATCCGCTAATTCTTGTTAAAATTTTGAGAAGCCGATCAACTCCGAAACCGCAGCACCTACGAAGGTACTCTGTGCGCGAGCCTCACGGTTATCTTCGGGTTCTTCGAGGGGCGGCCTCACGCTCACAGATTCACCATGTCCGCGCATGTATAACAGATGATTAAAATCAGTCTCTATCCCGCCTCTCTATTTAATTGCTCATCAATTCACCAGATGTACCTCAATATTCAAGATTAAGTCGGCTGTTCATTTGGTCGGTTGCTCACGCGAATCATGAACTGGCATGTTTGTATTATTCATCCTTGTTCTTTCAGCCTCTGCACGACGCCACTCTGGATATTCGGTAACTGCCAGACTAACTGGACCACAAATGTCAAATGTTACTCTATTACAAGTGACTTCAAGCACAATGTGACTTCTATACCCAAGTCACTTACTGAATAGTCATCCCCTGGCCTGTCAAAAACGCTCTCCCTCTAACCACCTGAACGCTACCGGGGTGGTCATGACCGAAGTCCTACGAGTCCAAAAACTCGATCCGGCCAGTTATTCTAGTTAATGAATCATGGTCAAGGACACAGTATTAATCTCGACGAATGTCGAAGATTTCGATTTTAAATGAACGCATTTCGTAGTTAGAAAAGTAGTAAATTGGAAATTGAAAATAGAATGAATATTTATGACAAGCATGTTTTAGCCTATCAGACCAAATACTTACGATCGCTTTTATTACTCTGTCATCATCTTAATAACTCTAACCCATTGGCCACATATTCACTGAGCTCAACAATTTCGACCTAACCATTCAAATCTATATATATCACTTTATATATCTATAACTAATTTATTTTAGTAGGCATCTTCAAGTATTCCTAACAAAATATATGCTTATAATCTGCCTCCGATTATTCCCCTTTAGTAGGTGCCTATTTATATTTTCCGAAACATGTTATTGTTGTATTAATGATAGACCTCATATATTTCCCCAAACATTAGGGATAGAGCTAATGTAATGAAGTGCATCATAAACGTCAAATATTAATACTCCCTCCATCACTTTTTTAAAGATAGATTTATTTCACAAACTTGTTTTTCTGAAACAAAAACAAAAATAATTTTTTGGATTGTTAAAAAAGGAAAATGACCCTAAGAAAAATATATGGAGGGAGTATTTGATTATTAAAAGAAGGAATCAACGTCCAATGTAGATGTTGTAAACTTTATTGAGGTTATGCCAAAGGACTTTCAACTATTTTTAATATAGGTCGTGTATTTGAGTTCACAAGTCCTATATATATCCATTACAGAGTGCTGAAACATACTTTCTGGCAAGTGGAAACTATGTTAAATGTCAATTTCTGATATATAACAATAATAACATGGTTACCATTTAATATTATTGGCACAAAATATAGATACTTCCATACTGGAGAGTGAAAAGTGGAAAAAATTGTTACTATTGTTTTGATGTGTTTGGACTTTTCATCAATCCGGATAATATATGCAGGAAAGGAATACATAAACAAACAAAGTCATGAACTGATGATATATCATGAGAGAGCATTGATAGGTCCAAATCAGTTCTAATAATAACAGATCGTATTGACAATCCATATTTTGTAGCTATATGTGCTTGATTCGAACTTTGAATTCTGCCAAACACTATTCTTTTCATTTCCTTTAGTGGAAAAAGATAGGATTTGTCTGCTAAGAAAAGAAGACAAAGATACACCCACAAAGAAAAAGCTATGATAAGGCTTACACTTTATTCATCTTTTTGAATGAATGATTTTGAGTGGAAATTTTCTCTTACAAATAACAAATTTCAGTAACGGGTATGTTAAAAAAAAGAGGACCACCTTTTACCTCAACGGACATTTACAAAGATCTTAGATCTCCCTCCGTTCTTGCTCAAATTTTGCTTGCATTTCGTTATGTTGAAGAGTTTTCAAGATGTTTGTCAAGTGTTCAATAAAATGAAAGAATTTTTTACAGGAGATTGCCCGAACTCTAAACGCTCGAATCTCAATATGAAGTGACTACTTACGCCGATTATCAATAATGTTTGAATAATGTTGCGATATGAGCTAACTTATTATTAGAAGTTTGCTGAGATTTACATCAAGTTAGCTTATTCTATACCATATACTTCCTTCATTTCAAATTAATGTAATTTTTTCATTTTTCTAACCACAACTTTAATCATTAATTATATATTATTAAAATTTATAATAAAATAATAGTATGAAAATATTTTTAAAAGTGAATCCATTAATACCAATTTTATAATTTTTGAATTAGTGAATAAAAGTACTCAAGTACAAAATCTCGACATAAAATTTAAAATGCGAATTAATTTAAAACTAAGAAAGATATAACAAGTGCATCATCTTACTCTTTTGTGACGAAAAGAACATTTTAGACGATTAGGTTGAAAAAATTAACACACTTTTTCTAAATTAATCTAAGATCATAAATAATTTAACTAATTCTGGAATAATCTAGATATAATATCAATCCATTATAGTCTAGAAGATATTAATATACAAGAATCCACTAAAGATTAATAATGCAAGTCTAGTTCTAATAGTTTCTCCTCCACCAAGGTTTTCTCATATTAGTGTACTACTTAGGCTAATTTGCTCAAGGTTCTCTAACTATTTTTATTTTCACTCAGCCCGTAGATATCGCTTCTTTTTTCGAGATGTCCCTTAAACTATTTTTTCTTTTTTGGGTTGCCCTCCAAACCCGTTTTGACATTAAAATATTACATAAATTCATTTAGCATGAGGACAAAGAATGAATTACACAATTATTAAACTTATGAGGTGCATTTTAAAATAATTTAACATATGTGAGCTTTTTATAATAATTAGAATTAATAAAATAATAATGTCATTTTAATTATTATAAAAAGCTCCCACATATCAAATTATTTTAAAATGTGTCTCACAAATCTAATAATTGTGTAATTACTTCTTTGTCCTCGTGTTAAATGAATTTATATATATTTTAATGTCAAAAATCCAAGTCGGTGGGCAACTCCGAAAAGAAAAATAGTCCAGGAGGCACCCTAAAAAGAATTAATACCTGAGGGACCTAACTAAAAATTAAACCATAGTGTTGGACTGTGTCCGTACTCTTTGTTTTGATGATTATGACAACATTGATTTACTATCTAACATGCTGACAAGATTCTATGTACCATATTAGAAAGGTGTTCAGAAGGGCCTCAAAGTAATATACTTATCTAGGTAGCACAAGACCATGACGCTGAGAATGTGTGCAAAGATGAACAAAGAATCGATGCGGTGAATAATGCCGGGTAAGTCAACCACACACCGGTCAAGCAGAACCAATCTTTTTTGTTAAAGCAAAGAATCATTGAGAATCAAATGGACAACAGAGGTTCGATCTAAATTCACGATTGATAATGTATCTCATTCATGTTTCATTGATTGAATGTTTTGTCTTTTTTATCTTTTAGCATGAACACAAGCTAATGTTTATGTGTCGAATGTGGAAAGATATGCTTGTTATTATTCCTTTACCCTCATGCATAAGGTATTTTATCGTCAAAATGAAAAGCTACTTGACGGGGCGTCATTTGACTCGATGATAACAAAGTGCTACGTGGACTAATGGTTTTACAAGTGACTTCTATAGTGCGCCAAGTCGGCTTAAAGGCACAAGATTCAAGTCATCACAAACGCCAAACCTTCTATGTGTTCTTACGTGTTCATAGGGCGTTTGTAAGGAAATTCTCTCTTATTCAAGTTGCTTAATGATGTAGTTGGTTTTAAATAAAGGTTATTTAAATTGCTAAATAATTTGCTTAGCATCATGGTATAAACTTATTCTTCGATTGACCATCCGCTGCCAATTACTTTCAGATCAAGTGAAACGCATTGTTGTCATTTGTAGTGAAAATCTATCAGGTCATTTGTAATTCAATTTGAATTAAGTCTAATTTAGGGGCTCAAACTAATAAGAAGAACTTTCGAATCCATCCTATTGCATTATATAAATACGGACATTTTCTATCTTTATCCAAGCCATTTAAAATCTATTTGCACCCGATAGGTTCACTACCTTCCTTGTATCCATCAATGTCCAAGCATCATTTTGGTACATTGAATCTATGTCAGATTTCATGGCTATAATCCATTCATCAGCGTGTTGTTCTTTCATGGCTTATTTATACGAAGAAGACTCGCCACTTTCAAGAAAGATTCCCCATACCACCTATCGGGTTCTGGACGAGTACTATCTGATCTCCTAAGGGTAAATACATGAAGTTTCAGTTTGCCTCGATAACGGTTTTCCAGATCAAGTTGAACTTTCATATAAGAGGCTCACTTACGAGCGAATCACCACGCTTTCAACATTGACTTCCTCACTATCTTGAACAATTTCAAGATTCTCATTTCTTCTACATCTCTTGGCCAAGTATTTCTTCTCAAGGAAAATGTCATCTCGTGCAATGAAAATCTTATTCTCATGGTTGAGGTAGAAATAATACCATGTGGTTTCTTTCTAATAACCAATGAAATAACATTTTAGATTCGGGGTCCAGTTTGTTCTTTATTCAATTTCGACATAGGCTTCACTACCTGCAAATCCTCACGCCGACCTTATTGGGATTTGCCCCAAACCACATCTCACAGGGTCTTAGCAGCTGATTTAGTTGCACATTTATTTAGTGTGTGCATGGTATTTTGTAATGCATATCCCCAAAACCTCGACGGCAGCTCGTCAGATAAGTTCATCATGGATCGAACCATATCCAATAGAGCTTCTATTTCTCCTTTTCGGACATACCATTGCGTTGGTGGGCGTTTCCAAATGGAAATTAGCCATGACACAATACCACACTCTAAGATAAAAGCTTCAAATAGTTACGACTTAAGTATTCTCCTCCTCTGTCGGACCGAAGAACCTTAATCATTTTATTGAGTTGGTTCTCAACTTCTTTCTAAAACTGTTTAAACTTTAAAAAGCTTCATTTATGCTTCAGTAGATATATTTAACCATATCTACTGTAGTCATTAGTGTAAGTAATGAAGTATGAGTAACCTCCTCTAGGGGGAGTATTCATTGGGCCACATACATTAGTATGTATGATTCCCAATAAATCGGTTGCGGTTGCCCTCTCACTCTTACCCGCGAAAGACGATTTGGTCATCTTGCCTAGAAAGTAATACGACCAGACTGATCATATGGCTCCAAAACCGTATGTGATGTCCAAATTCTAAAATCATGTTATTTCTTAATGGGCTTATCACTTATGTAACCAAGTCTACAATGCCACAAATAGGAAGGATTCAAGTCATTTGGCTTATTCCTCTTATTATTTATGCTGTGTGTCTCCAACGTTTTATCCAATACATGTAGAACATTCCTCGACGAGATACCGCTCCAGCAAACTATGTCTATTTCGGTAATGAAATAACCACTCTTCACTAATCGAAGAGTATAGCCATCATTTTCCAATTGAAAATGATGTTTCTGACAAAGTGAGGTACGTCAGACATTGTTTAGTTTAATTTCCATTCATGTTATAAACTTAAAACAAACCGATCCCGTAGCAACGGACGCTTACTTTGTCCCATTGCTCAGCCATGTCTCGCTTCATCTCGCATCAACATTCTTTCTATTATCTAGGTCTCGCACATTTTTACAACTGTGAGAGCTACACCCGGTGTCAAGCACCCATGTTAGAAAGTGAAGTAGTTAAATTGCCCACCATAAATATTTCAGGGTACGAGTGGTAGTCGCATTACTCACCCCATCTCATGTATTTATTCACTATCTCCATGATTTGTTCGTATCATCAAACTAAGAAGCACATGCATATCAGATTTCTCCAAAGTGGAGTGGAGTATTTTAGAGTTATTATTCGTAGGGGCTACGTAACTTAAAAAAAAAGATATGTAAAAGATAATATAGCTTTAGTTAATCATTTCATAATAAGTAATTCTAAAAATCATATAATAGAATTAATACTTATGCTTACAATCCCACTGAAACGCACTAAGTATACCAAGATCCTACATGATTGAGAATAGAACGGCAACACGCATACATTTTAACTCTCAATTACATAGGTAGGTGCACCATCACCAATCATGACTATCATGACTCTTGGCGTCACTAAAGTTCATCTTAGACTGTATAGTGACCTCTTTTGTCAACGGACCCAAGCCATGCACTTGAAAATCACCGTTTAAGTAACCAAGTCTACCGACATAGAGTCGGGTTGAATGTTTATAGCCCAAGTCCTGTACTTTGGGAATCGTATAAACACCCCATTGGAAAGAGCCTTAAGTATGATACGTCTACCAATCCGGTAGGTCCGCACATAAATGAGACTCAAATCCAACTTTAGAGTTGGTATGACAATACTACTTAATTTATGGTGGGATTAGTTATATTTTAACCAGTCTTGTAATCAAGTTAAGCATATATACACACAAGCAGTTATATATAACATAGATTACAAGCATAAAATATAACACTAATAAAGACTCGTGATATGACCTATAAAATCTAGACTAGTTCTAAACTATGCCTAGTCTACTGATGATCTCTATCATTTGCTTGGCTATTCGGGTAGGTGGGTTTCTAATTTTTAATTAATTATATTTACATTTAAATAATAATTTGAAACGTAGAAGAATTGTAATTCATTTTAGCCAAAAACTAACATGCCATATTTTCCAAAGATACATCTAAATCATATCACATATCTATTTTGTATCCATTATCAAATTATGTAATGAATTTCTAATTATCCAATAATGAAATTAAAGCATGTCATAAATAATAGATAAGAACCATATTTTAAAGGCACACAAATAATCCAAATTAATATATATCATTGTATATTTACCAAATAAAATACATAATTTAATTCCATAAGTGTAAAATATGCACTTAAACTATTTTAAGTATTTTAACAATTAATATTAAATATTATGTATTTATAGAAATACCATTTATTTAATTTACACTTTTAATAAAATGTAATTTTAGATTATATGTTACTAAGAAACTCCAATTATCAAATAATCATGTATTTCTAATTTAATTAAATCAATTCGAATTATTAATTCTAATCAAATTAGAATTAATTAGTTAATAGTATTTATTTTAATTGTATATCAAAAATCATTTAAAACAACTTTTAATCAAGAACTATTAAAAGTAGTTAAACAAAATTGATTAAAATAATTTCCAACTTGAAATTAATTCAAAACAATTTTAATTAATGACATTAATTTGAGCAAAATACGGCTTAAAATAATTTAAAACCCAAAAATCAAGCCAAACAAACCCAATGGGTTGTTGGTCCGTCAGTAGAACCAGCCCAAAAGCTAGGCCCAACAAGTGAGCCTAGTAAGCAAGTATCCAGCCACGAACGTCCAGCCTAGACGTCCAAAACCAATTCGGAGGCCTACACTACAAGACAAAACCTGACGCCATGCTGGCGTAACCGCTGACATGGCAATGACATGGTAGACACGTGGTACGCTGACATGTCAAAAATCAAGCCAAACAAACCCAATGGGTTATTGGTCCGCTAGCAGAACCAGCCCAAAAGGTAGGCCCAACAAGCGAGCCCAGCAAGCAGTAGTCCAGCCACGAACGTTCAGCCCGGACGTCCAACACCAATTCGGACGCCATACAACAAGACAAAATCTGACGCCATGCTGGCGTCGCCGCTGACATGATAGTGACGTGGCAGACATGTCATTGATGACGTGAGCAGTGTTGGAAATCAAGAATTATGGATTTGTATTTATACTCATATATCCATAGTATTTTCCAACAAGCAGGTGATGTGGCAGTGATAACGTGGCACATGTGACGTGGCAGGTGGCTTACGTGATGCCACCTCATCAGATGACGTGGTTGCTGCCGTGGCTACGGGTTGAGTCGGTCAAATCGAGTCAACTCGGTAAAGTCAACGAGTCAACTTGGTCAAACCGAGTTGTCTTAGTCAACTATTTGACTGCTGACGTCATGGTGACGTCACGCTGACTCAGTGTAAGGCTGTCGTGATACTGACGTCATCCGCGCCGCCTCTGCGTAGTTCCAAAATAGTTCTTTTTCTGAAACGATCAGTTTGAATCGATTCAAAGCGAAACTAATGTACATTTTTGCTTAAAAAAATTCCTAGAAAATTCATAAAAACTTGGAAAACTATTTCTAATATAACTACGATGATTATTTTAAAAAATGATTAATAATTAATCAGATTTACTTATTTATGTAACATACTTCTACAATCTGAATTAAAAATTATCTAATTGTAATTCTAACACATAAAATTCAGATTCAACAATACATAAACTAATTTCATGCATCTAATTATGAAATTACAATTCGTAACCTGGCTCTAATACCACTGTTGGGTTTTCGAGATTAAAATAATAATTATAAATAAAACGAAACAAGTATTACTACGAATAATATAAAGACAATAATATACAAGTATATACCTTTCTTTAGGAATTTTGCAGCAGAATATATCTGAGGAGACTCTGAACAATTAACGTAGATTGTCTCTAAGAATAGTCCACACCAACGTATGAATGAACCCCTCCGCGAGCTTTACTAGAGTTCCTTTAAACTATTAAATTGAGGAAGAGAATGGGCAAAAATTTCAATGGAAATTTTCACCTACTACTCGACCAAAAGAAGGGAGGGATAGAGTTTTTGCCTTTCACTATTTCTCAAAGGAGAAGTGAATACAAAAACGAATGAGAAAGTATTTTCATCAACTTAAGCCTCTTTATATAGGAGTTCCAAACCCCAAAATTAGGCTAAAAGATGATGTGGTAGAAACTTCTACCACTCCTTCTCCCTCATCCCTTAGCTGCTCCTATAGGGCATTTTCCAACAATTGAAATTTGCCCCAATATTTCCTCATAGTTTCATTTTAAACCCCGGAGGTTATAATCGTATTATAGTTCGATTTCGTTATTGTGTGCGACCTCTTAGTCTCGATCGACAATAGAAATATATTAATTTATGTTAACCAAACACCATATTAATATATAGATTATGAGCGGACTCTAGTAAGTCATCATAACCTCTAGTGTCAATCGAGTTACCTAATATATTTATTTTCCAATAATTAACATATATCCGAACTTATAACTTTAAATGTAGTAATCGGTTGCACAATCTAATTGTTAAACGGGTATATATTCATGAGATCTAACATCTCATATTTCCAACAACTGTGTCTCCCCAAAAATTCATTCGGGATTTCTAGGTTATGAGGCCGTACTACGGTGGGACTAGTCACTATAAAAAGTTTACCCTACCTATTGTTTTTTTAGTTTAGGGAGAACTATTAGTACACTGGTCAGTTGAGCTACATTCCACGTTTTACTTCCTAGTTGTAGCTCAAGAGCATGGGTAGCGTAGGACCCTTAGGTTGAGGGTTTCAACCTTGTTTTTCTTCATAACATAGGAGTTAATAAGGCCTTATCAGTTATAGGAGAGATCTCATGTTCTATGCCCGGACTTCACTACTAATAACATGTATCAAATCGTAAAAGGATGCATGCATGGCAATATCGAGGATCAATTAAAGAGATAAAGATTTAGTCGTAGGGTAATTAAGCCAATGTTGTACATATATATAACTTTTGTTAGAAAAATTGTGCAATAAGTATTAGATGAGGCATAAAAGAATCGAAAGGAATTTGGAGTCTTGAAAACGCCGAAATTGGCCCCTGCAATCGGCCCCTGTAGGAACCGATCAAGGGGCCGATCAACTTATAGAAAGTTTTTGATCGGCTCCTTGATCGGCCCCTTCAGGGGCCGATTGAGGGGACGATTGGGGCTGAAATGTTATCAGTTTTTGTCCGTTTTAAATATGTGAAAGGGTAGTTGTCATATCTTTTGATGAATAATTTCCTATGGACTTACAAGTGGCATTATATGATGATGACAACACATATATTTCATGCATGTGGATGAATATCATCATGACACCTCATAGAGAAGTTTTGTGCTATAAGATTGAGAGTTTGGTGGTTGTTCTATACTGAGAAAAATCTGAAAAACTCCATTTCATTTTACTCTCTGCAAAGTCATACAAGTTAATCTTCACTTCAAATATAATATCTTTTAGCCTTTTCATATCCATCAATACAACCTTTATGTATAGACAAAGTATTGTATTTAGGAAATTATTCATTTGCGATTCAAGGCTTGTAGTTCTTAGTTTAGTTTAGAGTTCTATATTGTTGTAAATCTTGTAGTAGTTGTTTAGTGAAATATAGTGTTATTTCCTTCAATTTAAATACAATAGCTTGTCATGGATGAGATGATGAAGAGATCTTTGACAATAATGGAGTTGAACGTGTTTAACAATGAAGACAAATTAGACAAGTTCGATGGTTCCAACTATTTGAGATGGCAAGATCGTATAAAGTGGCTTTTGACATCCTTGAATGTGTTCTACATTCTCTCGGATGATCTTCCACCAATTCCTCCATTGGACACTAATGCAAGTGCGAAGAAACAAGAGGAGTGGAGACTTGTAAAGGAGAAAAGAGAAGCGGATGAGACGTTGTGTAGAGGATACATTCTCAATACTCTTGCTCAAAAATTGTATGATATCTATTCACTTCTTACTACTACAAAAGAGGTATGGGTTACTTTAAATGAAAAGTACAAGTATGTTAAGATTGATACTGATAGATTCTTGGCTGTTAAGTATTTTGAGTTTAAGTTTGATGAAAAGCTTGATGTGTTAGATCAAGTTAGAGACTTGAAAATCCTTACTTCCCGTTTAAGAGCAATTGGTGTAGTAATTCCTCAGGCTATACAGATTGGAGCAATTCTTGCTAAACTCCCAATCTCTTGGAAGGGATATAAAAAGAAGATGCTTCACTCTAAGGAAGTCTTCTCTTATGATGACTTTACTAGCAGTCTACAAATTGAGTGTGAAAATCGCTCAAGAGATGTAGAGACCGATGACTTGGTTAATAAAGTTCATCATGTTTCTCTTGGAGAGTCGAACTCAGGAAACACTACAAACTTCAAGGCTACTAATGCTAAGAAGAGAAAGATGTTCAAAGTGAACAACAAATCTTTCGGAATTGCTAAGAAGGACCGTGCTTGTTTCCATTGTGGAAAACCTGGGCATTACATAAGAGAATGCAGATTCCGTAACACTAATCGTGGAAACGAAGGTGTGAATCGAAGGAATGTAGCCAACATGGTGACAGATGATTCTCAAAAAGAAGAGTATGTTTGCTTGAACAATAATGGAGCAAAGGTCTTGGAAAAAAGGAGTAGGAGACTTGAAGTTCATCTCTAGAAAGAAGTGAACTTTATTTATGTACATTATCTTAGGAACAATTTAATTTTAGTAAACTTACTTTGTAAGACTGTTTTAAGTAATTTAGGATGTTCAAACTTCGATTTGTTTTAATGAAGTATATGTTGTTTATTGGCTTTATCTTTATCTTTATGACATGTTAGATTAGATATGTTAATCATGTTTGTATTAATCTTGCTTGATTTATGTTGTTAGGATATGTTAATGGTTGTTTGAATTTTATGTTTAAACATAATCATATAAAATGTCAAGGCTCAATGGATGATAAATATAAAATTTGTGTTAAAAACAAAATGTCTAAAAAGCCATATAAGAAAGTTGAGAGAAGCACATAACTTTTGGAATTGGTTAATAGTGACATTTGTGAATCGAATGGGGATCTTACTAGAGATAGTAAATGCAATGTTGCTAAAACTCGGATTTAGCAAATGATTTGTGGAGTGAAGCTCTTTTGACAGCTTATCACATCTACAAGAGAATACCTTCTAAGAAGTTTAAGACTTCACCATATGAATTATGGAATGGAAGGAAACCCAACATTGATTATTTCAAAGTGTGGGGGTACGTTTCATATTACAAGATTCTAGATTCCAACAAAAGGCTTGGTTCTAGAGGGATAAGAAGCAGTTTTGTTGTGTATGCTTCAAATTCAAAGGCTTATAGACTATTGAGGTTAGAGACTAACAAAATTTTTGAGTCTATTCAAGTTGAGTTCTTTGAGAACAAGTTTCGTTATGACCCTATCATTTCAAGTGGAAATGATGTAAACGAATCAACTAAAAAAGAATGAAAATGTGGGGGTAAAAGAGAAACGAAAAGAAATCGTTGACTCAAGTGAGACTAGACGTAGTCAAAGGCAACGTGTTGGAAAACACTTGAGTTCAGATTTTGTTTCTCCATCATGTCAAATGGATGTAATTGAGTGAGGAAGTCTATATGGAGCAACCTGAGGGGTTTATACTTCCGGGTAATGAGAAGTAAGTTTGTAAACTTGTGAAGTCCTTGTATGGACTTAAATAGGCTCCAAAGCAATGGCACCGAAACTTTGATAATGTGATAACCCCATAATGGTTTCAAACACAATAGTGTTGTGTATATTACAAAACTAAAATTGAATGTGGGTAGAGTCATTACCCAATTAGACTATGCTAAAGTGATAGGGAGTCTAATGTATGCAACACATTGTACTAGACCGGATATAGCATATGTAGTGAATAAGTTGTCAAGATACACTAGTTGTCCAAGTGAAGAACATTGGAAGGCTATAGAAAGAGTACTTGGTTAACTCAAGAAACAAGTGACTATAGTCTAGTGTATAGTGACTTTCCAACAGTATTAGAAGAATATTGTGATGCGAGTTGGTTAGCTCTAAACGATGATGGTAAAGCTACCTCAGGGAGGATCTTTACAATAGGTGGTGGTGCGATTAGTAGGCTTCTAAAAAGCAAACTTGCATAACACATTCTACCATGGAGTCAAAGTTTATAGCTCTTTGTGCAGCATGCAAAGAAGCAGAATGGTTAAGGGAATTCCTATGTGAATATGAGTTGTGGCCACAACCGATAATAGCCATTTCTTTGCATTGTGATAGTAGTGCTGCGTTGCCTCGAGCTTATAGTGATGTCTATAATGGAAAGTCTAGACACATAAGCATGAGACATAATTATATGAGAGAGACCATAACAAATGGGTGATCACCTTAACTTTTGTAAAGTCTGGATAAATCATAGCAGACCCGCTAACAATACCTCTCTCCAAAGAGCTAGTGAAAAGAACATGTAATGGCATGGGTCTAAAAATAATAGATTGGCACCGGTGACAGAAACTCAATTCTTGTTTAGAAAATTGATTCTACATAAGAATTCAATGGGTAATAACAAGTCACTAGTTATGTGCCTGTGAGCTTAACTTTTGCCATTAAGTTTGAAGCTTGACAGTTACGTTGTAATTGAGGATGATCTATGATCTTAATGGAGTATCTAGTTTGAAAAACTAATGGTTCATCAACGTTACCGATGAATGCATCCAAAGTAACTGGGATGAGTTGACTCCACCTTTGTAAACATAGAAGTGGGCCGCTTCGATTAGTAGAGAGTGCTCTAGCTATAAATATTTACTAACTTGTGGGTGTGCATAGGGCCTTTAACAGTGCATGCAAAAGATTGTTTGATGAAGAATATAATGAGTATTAAGTGTGTGATGTTTCCGTCTTCAGCATTTAGGAGTCGAATGCCCAACTCTCTAAGATGCATTCTACTTCGTTGAAGATTTGAAATGTTTACGCTATGTATGGGTCCAATGTCATTACATCCCATACTTATGCTTTATATTTTATGAGGAAGATCATATTACACAACTTGTGGGGGATTGTTAGAAAAGTTGTGTAATAAGTATGAGTTGAGGCACAAAAGAATCGAAAGGAATTTGGAGTCTTGAAAATGCCGAAATCGTTCCCTGCAGGTGCCGATCAACTTACAGAAATTTTTCGATCGGCTCCTTGATCGGCCCCTCCAGGGGCCGATTGGGGCTGAAATGTTATCAGTTTTTGTGCGTTTTAAATATGTGAAAGGGTAGTTGTCATATCTTTTGATGAATAACTTCCTATGGACTTACAAGTGGCATTATATAATGATGACAACACATATATTTCATGCATGTGGATGAATATCATCATGACACCTCACATTTTATCAAGTGGGGAAGTTTTGTGCTATAAGATTGAGAGTTTGGTGGTTGTTCTATACTTAGAAAAATCTGAAAACCTCCATTTCGTTTTTACTCTCTGGAAACTCATACAAGTTAATCTTCACTTCACATATAACATCTTTTAGCCTTGTCTTATCCACCAATATAATTTTTGTGTATAGATAAAGTATTGTATTTAGGAAAGCATTCATTTGTGATTTAAGACTTGTAATCTTAGTTTAGTTTAGAGTTTTATATTATTGTAAATTTTATAGTAGTTGTTTAGTGAAATAAATTATTTCCTACAACTTCTCTCTATCATGTATCCGTGTCGTCACATATATTATTCAATAGACAGTTCAAGTTGTCAAGAACTACGAGACATATACCTCATAAATAAATAAAGAACAAATATACACTAACACTACGAACGAATATATATATACAATATATTTATTGAGTTTTCCCTATAAAGTAATATAACTATATTGGTTCCTATAATTTATAATTTTCGATGTTGTTCATGTGATTTACTTAGAAAATGACCAACTACCACTAGTACTCAACTCAACAAGCCGTAACCAATGATCAACTCAACTGGAGAATATTGTTGTGTTTTTGTAAATAATGAAAGTAGTCAGCTAAGCAAGTAATAATGATCGATAATACAATTATCTATTTGTATTGTAGTAATATATGTGATATTTACCAGTTCTTTTCTGTTTTTTTGATAAAATAGAAAGAATAAATATATTAATGAATAATATTTTGTTCATTACAAAAGAACTTTTCACTATATAGGCAAATAAATACTAAACTACTTAAATCCTAATAAACTGTAATCTATGCCAAGCCAGAGTTCATTCGGACGAAGACACACCTCAACTCACTTTCCCTCAAGTAGGAGCAGCTGACCATCATGAATGTCAACTTGAAAGCCAAGGTAAATTGAAAATTTTCAAATTTGATTAAAAAAGATTCTCCGATTGTGAAACTAGTTGGTTCCGTAGTTTTAGAATTATATTTGATCCACGGTATTCGGGATTTTAGATGAGGGAACCACGGGAGAGCATACGCCGACTCAACTATCGGTCATGTCTGATCCATTACTATATCGACCAACTGCCATCTACCTACGGAATGTAGATAGACCAAAAAGGAATGAAGGGATAGGAATAGAGGGCTATTTGGGCGGTCTCAGGGTATGTGACTAAGGCAGGTTCACTTCCATGCCCATTTGTTGGAGTTCTAAGGTAATGCCAATTTGTAAGGAGGGTTCTTACTTGACTTAGGCGTGAAGATACTTGTACATACAAGATGAGGTAGCTTGGCTCCTTCGACTTTCTACATGGCCTCCTCGTTTGGGGCAGTATGGCTTTGGGGTCGATCGAATAAAGAAGAAGTCATTTTTTTAGTGAGCCCGAATGTCAGCGAGGCATTTTCCAGCGATCGGAAAGGCAATTTGGTCGGCGCATCTGTTTAGATGCAGGGCCATGAGTTTACAGTCTGGGAAGCGGTCTTTCTGGCCAAATCAAGGATTTGGGCTTAGCACCATGCTACTTAACAATAATAAAACAAAATTTGGTAGGATAGTTTAATAAGATAGATAGATTTTCAAGTCATGATGACTAATCAACCATTCTTGGGGTAAGCAAGTCTCTACTACTTTTACTAATTCTTGAATGTAAAGTATTGGAGCAAAGAGGACTTCGCGTGTAATATTATCGTAGCAAGATAACTTAACTAGCTCTTTGATCACATGGGGAAAAATCTCACTTTGGGGAATATTCGAGAAGGGGCTCGGCCGATCGGAGTTCAAGGGGAGGATTGCCCTTTGGATTTAACTACGTCGGGATTTAAAACACAAAGGAACCCCTTTCTTTTCGAACCCAATTATAAACAAGATCCCCCAATACCATGTTGAATCCCAAAAAATAATAAAAGAAAATATAGAAAAATAATAGTAGCCTCAAAGGCTACTAAAAAAGGAAACAAACACATGTCTGGAAAACTAGTAAATAAAAGAGAGTAGAAGAAACATATTATTGCCTTACATAACAACTAGAAAAGAGAGAATAACAAACTAACCGAAGGAAAAAAATCATGATGTACTAATAAAAATGGATGAAATATGACCAAATAAATATCAGAACCAAAATAGTTATTAGAAGAAAGTACTAAAAAATAATATAAACCAATGTACAAATATGAAACAAAATAAGTATGCGATCGAGGGGTTGGCAAAGCTCCTTAGAAATTATTTCTCAACAGGAATTCTGTTTCTTATCCAATTAACATTACATCAACATGGATTGTAGAACCACAAAACTCACAACATAAGGATAAAACGACAAAAATACAAGCATGACAGTGGAAACTAATTGTAAAAAAAATTATGAACGCCTGGTGGAAAAGCCAAAAAAAAATTGAAATTTCGCCTGTGAGTATCGCATAGCAAAAAAACCACCGATAAGAAAGCAAAATTTTATTTAAGCACCAAGAATCTATAGGCTCTGATACTAATTGAGCGAAGGAACTTCGAATTTTCACTAACACAAATCACGTGCCGAAATCACCAACAAAACACAACTCAAAAATATATCACGAAGACAAACTAACAACAGATTCAAATAAATTTATCAATCTAGTCTATTTCGCGCTGAAAACAAAGTCACAAAATAGCATACTAAAAAAATCAACAAAATAACTTACTAAAAAATTTAACCAAACTCAAACCATACTTATTCGAAAAAATTAATGAATATGCTACCCCAACTAGAAAATCCAAATCACTTTTCATGATTCAAAAAAATTAGTTTTAAATTTCAGAAGAAAAAATAAATGACATATTTGTTATCTGTTGGGTGGCTAACAGCTTTCATTGCCACACACCGATACAACGGAAGCTTTTAAGTTGTATGGAAATTGTTGTAGGATTCAACATGCTCTGATATCATGATAAAATATAAAATAATATATTGTTCATTACAATAAAAGTTATTGATATATATAGACAAAAAAATACAGAACTACTTATAATTGTTCATATAAAAGTGCACTAATGATATGCACTATGTTTGATAACTTGAACAAGTTGATTTTCCTCATGATATCTTCAATAACTATTGTTCATTAATACTTCATCAACTCCTTATCCTAAGCCATATTTGCATGCCACCCTACTTGTACATACTCCTATATATTGAGGCCTGATCTCAACAAAGAAAGTAAGATAAACAATCAAACAAAGAAAATAAAAATGTGCCAGGAGGCAGGATCAACAAAACAACCCTCACTAGCATTTTTTCCATCGACCTAATCAAGAATTTGTTCCAGATGAAGTTTTCAAGGAAAAAGTTCATCTTGACAAATTAAACTTACATAAGTTAGGTAAGTCTGGTGATTATACTTGTAACTCGATAAAGTATGAGTTATTAACTGATTATTACAACGACGTTACGTCCATTCTAAAGGAGTTTGAAGGTAATGATGAGGAGGATGAGGTTAAATAGGAGGAGGATGAGAAGTAGGTGAAGAAAAAGAAGAACCAATTATAAACATCTTTGGATGTTTTATGTGTTAAAAAATGGCAATATAGTGCCATAGTGGTTTATGATTTTTTAGGTGTTAAAAAATTGCTAAATAATGTCATAGTGGTTTGTGTTTTTTTAGGTGTTAAGAAATGGCTATATAATGTCATAGCAGTGAGTATCCTTTAGGTGCTTAAATGTTTTTTTAAGCAGGATGCTTAAAAAAAGGATAGAATGGTATTTACACTCATTAATTAATTATTAGCTGAAAAATTAAAATAAATGAATAATCAAATTTCCTCAATTCACGCTCATCACCCCCAAAACAACAAGTTATACTCATTCCCTTGAAATCCGCCAATATGAACAAAAATTAAAATCACCCCACAAAATTCTCTCCGATGAAATTTACAATTGTAAATACAAAATTGAAATCACCCCACCCAAATCAAGCTTCATATAAATCACTCTTAGGAACAAGTTCTCTCATATTTCTCATGTAGCCTATTTCTCCTATTAAGATTATAAAGATTCTGAGAGGGGAATAGAAAATATATGAGTATTTAACATATTATTTTTTTGGTGTCACAGACCTCACATGATTGTTGATTGGTATTTTTATAGCTTGGTCAGGTAATTACAATATTCACTTGTTTTTACATTTTAGTAATTTTGCCTGAAATTCGCGAATTGGGTTTTGTGAACTTTCAATTTTTATTAATTTGAGGTTTTTTCTTTTCAATTTTGGTTAATTTGATGTGATTATATTTACAATAATCTTTAATTTTAGATCACAATGTCGAAAATGATGAAAATTTGGCTAGAAGTTGTGCAATTAAACTGACAGTTTCAAAACTTATGAAAACAAACATTGTTGTGTGTATGTAAGTGATGATTTAGCTATAATTGAAAGGTTTTGGTTACTGATTTATACAAGGAGTAACAAAAAAGTTACATATTTGGCTAAATAAAGAACAACAAAAAAATTATAAAATTGACTAAACAAAATTTACAAAGAACTTGATTTGATTGATTATTAATCATATAGACATTATAAGGTATTCTTGGTTATTGAGCATTGAACTGCCAAAACGCTGACAAAGTGGCTACATATAACACTTTTGTTGACAAACTAGTTAAGAAAAGCATAAATTTGAAAGCATTTTGGTTAAAGAATACCCGAATTAACATATTTTTGAATTTGTTTTGAATGTATCATTGTTTCTTTTTATCTTATCATTTAAATTGTTTGTAGGGGTTTGGGTAAATCAATGTCTAAATAAACAATCATTTAGATATGTTTTTGGTTGTTTTGAATGTAGCATTGTGTTTTTCTTCACGTTGAACAATATGATTGTACAACCGATTTACTTATTTAAGTTTAAGTTCGTATATACGTTCGATTATGTAGTAATGTTCGTATTAGGATACTCGAGATGACATTAGGGGTTATGATGTCTTACTAGGGTCCTCTCATAATCAATGTACTAATATATAATGCTCGATTAACATTATTTAGTATGTTTTTGTCAGTCAGGCCTAAGAGGTCCACGCACTTTACAATGAAAGCAAGTCATATTTAATTACAATTTCGAGATTTAAAATGGAACTATATAAGAACATTGGTATAAAATTCAATTGTGGAATTATGCTCGTGTTAAAACGTATAGAAGGAAAAGCTTCGAGAATTTTCTTTTTACATGTCATTTTGAATATTATAACAGCTTGTTATGTGCACTTTATTTTAGGAATAAGAAGTGAACAAATTCTAGGACACTTCCTACTCAATATAGTCAACCAAAGAGCAGAGTGCAGAATTATCCCCAAAGGATAATTCTAGATCATTCTTCTTAACCCATTAAGCGTCTTAATTTAAGGGATAAAGTGAAGGTCTATAATCCTATTAGTTGATTTTAGTCAACCAAAAGGGATTCAAAGGAGGTTTACATTTTGCTTAAAAACTCCTAATATTTTAGTTATAGTTGATGGCTAAAATTTAGGGCCCAGTGCCTATAAATAGGGCGCTCTTTGTTGGAAATCAGTGAAAATTGATTCCCTTTTATTATGCCGTTGCAACAATTGTGTATCAATTCATTTACTGGGTTGGTTAAATGTGATTACTGGAACTTAGTGTTCACCTTAGTAATTGTATATTACTAGTGTGGGTTCTCATGATAATTTAAGGGGTTATGAAGCGATTCTTGGATCTTCTTCATTGTCGTTATAATAATAGTAATTGGTCAATTATTATTATTATACAACTTACTATTATCTGAGCCTAGAAGGTCACACACATACAATGACGTTGAATTATATTTCATGTATGAAATTAAACTACATTTGCTAAATTGAGAGTTGATTGTAATCAACGAATATTCTCAATTGGGATTTTACATTGATAATGTAAAATATAAATTGGATGAATCCAATTAATTAATTAGTGATTGAATTAATTCGATAGTTGAATTGACTTGTTAGTAACTTGGTAGTTACTATTAACAACTTGTTAGTGTTTGATTTTACTTAACGGTTTAATTAAAATTTAACGAATTAGAATTTCATTTAGCTATTCGGTTGGGCTTTTAGTTTGACATATAAAATTTAAGCTTATTAGGTTTTAAATCATAATTCATGATAGAAAAACCTAGCCTCCTCCACATTTCCCAAGAATGATCGAAAATATCAGAAAGAATTGAAAATTCTTCTCTTCGTTTCATCGATTGATCCGTGTTCTAGTAGGCCTTGAATGTAAGTTGACCTCTCTGGTGTGGTTAACTAGAGGCACTACATTTGAAGTGCTCAATGATGAAATTCAAAGGAGGTTTCGTGAAAGATTTGGAGATAGACTTTTATTGGCATCTACGTAAGTACTCGTATTCATATAAATTGATATATGATTTTTAGATTAATTTATATCATTTTGAGGATCCGGGATGTATGAATTTGGTGTTTTATCACAAATGAAATTCATACTAGATTCTAACAACTCTTTCATGAAGAAATTTGCTCATTCACTTTAAGATAGTCACTTTTGTGAAAAGCTAAAAGCTCTCTCTCCCTCCTTTCTCTATTTTGGTCGAGTAAGTAGGTGGAAGAATTCCATTGAATTTTTCTACCCAACCTCGATTGTAGTTCAATATTTTAAAGGGGTTCTAGTAAAACCTCCGGAGGGACTTGTTCGCTCGTTGGTGTGAACATGCCGAGGCATTCTACTTTGGATGCTCGTAGATGCTTCGTCCTTGATATTCGACTGTTAATCCTACTATTTTATTCTAGAAGAACGGTACACATATTTTCTGTCTCTTTAATTATTGTTTATACAATTGGTAGTGATCATGGGATTCGTATCCAAATAGTATTGTTAGAATATTATTTATACGTTAGAAACACCAGAGTGGCCTCGGGCGGTTCTTAGCTTGTATTTATGTAATTAATGTGCTGCATGAATTTCACAAGTTTCGAATATATGCTATATTTTGCTTCATTAAACTTGTTAATGCATGAATGTAAATTAAATATGATTAAGAGTTATTCACTTTCGAAATTAATAATATTGTAATACTAAAATAGTTTTCTGATTAAATTGTTGTATCTGAAAATTATTTAATGGAGTCGAAAAACATAAAGTCGGATTCAGCATCACCTCTCGGGAGGTGGAACGTGTGAAACACACGATTACCCCACCCGAGTCCGAGATCTTTTCGGTCCTAGGGTTTTCGAACCCTAGGGTTCGAACCATATTCGGGACAGTTTCGGCTCGGCCCGTTTATCGTTCGGTTGGACTTTTCAGCTCGTTAAGATGTTCGGACATAGATTAAGTTGATGTGAAATTACTTTCATCTCGGGATTAATTTATTCAATTTAATTTATTACAATGAAATATTTCTGATTAAATTAAAATTTGTTTTAATATGTTAAAATGAATATAATCGGAAATAGACATAATTTTCGAAAAATGATTTAATTAAGATATAAGTATAATATTATTTGATAATTAAATACTCATATACATTGGCATAAAATTTGAAGTTAAATTTTAAATAAGCAATTGTTTATATTATTTGATAATTAAACTTGATGGCGTATAATTCGATTAAAATATATAATTAGATATTGATGGATGCCGTAAGTTTATGGTATGACTTACTTGTATTTTAAAATATAGTATATAGTTTTAGCTTAAAAAGATGAATGACTGTGATATATTATTGTTTAATTGTAAATAATTAAGGAAGACCCACTATAGAGAGTCAGTTACTTGAAAAAATAGTTAAAGTAGTAGAACTAAAATAAGTTTTATTATTTTTCATAAGTCGTACCGTGTATCTCAAGTATTATATTTAGTCTTCACGATTGATGTAATATAAATTTAGCTTGATAAAATGTATGTCTTAGCATAATAAATAGTATGAATAAGTATGACTAATCCCATTTATTAAGTTAAGTAATATTGTCACACTTGAACTCACAAAAAGTCGATTGAGGTCGCTGTAGAATTTAACGGACATGTTAGTATGACATACGTGCGTCTCTATGGTGCTCCTCGATGGGAATCTGACGATTCAGTCTAGACTCGGGCTTGAATCATCCATCTTTGAAATTATCATGTCGGTGGTTTTTTGGTTACTTAGCGGGTCTGCGATGCAGACATCGAACCGTTGACAAAATAGATTCGCTAATACGATCGTGTTGAACTTTTAGTGACGCCAAGGATTATGTTTATCATAATTAGAGTTTGATCACCTACCCATATGATTGAGCTTCGATCGTATGGAGTCTTGGTATACTGTGTATTTTTCAATGAGATTATAAGAACTAGTATTTATCTTATATTGTATTATACTTGTCTTATATAATAAAAGCTGAATTATTATGCATTTCGTGCCTTCAGCAGTCAAAATGACATCAACACTAATAACTACAAACTCTAAGTCCACATTGAAAAAATGCAAAGCTGAGCAGTAATAAACTTCCTGGGTGGGCTAGGAACTTGCGAATAGTTACCGATGCGAAAAGGGCAGTCGTGTTAACCCGAAGCTTCCTTCGGGGGAGCACGAAGAAGGTGATGAGGAAGCTTGGCTTTGCTGCAGGCAACATAAATAAAATACCTGCGATGTCTAATGCCTAATTACGGCAACATGGAAATGAAATCTTTAGATTCAATTCTAAAATATCCATGTTTTCTGAAGATGTATCATGGCTGGAAAAGCTATTCGAGCGGAACACATGAGAGGTATGACACTGTTTGTGCCCTCATTGATTGTAAGATGGGAAATGGATAGCCTATGAGCCCCCATGTCATAAAGATGATAGGGCTAGTCGATAGGCTTGAATCGCTCATTTCCTTTGTGCGAAGGGAGAAACTGGGTGACGTCATCCTTAAGTCGTTGCCTGACTCGTTCAACAACTTTGTGATGAACTTTAACATGCATCAGTTCCATAAGTCGTTATCGGATGCATGCTATGATCATAATCTTTGACGGAACCTTAAGAAGGTAAAGGCGCTAACTACGCTAGGAGGGTACAAAACAGAAGAATAAGGTGAAAGAAAATACATGGAGGCTTATGAAATAACCCGTTCCGTATAAGCATTTTTCTTAATGTGATTGTAGTTGCCCGGCTGGGTGTTTTGTGGTTAAAGTTAAAATTTATGAAATAATGATAATATGGGTTGGGCGATAATATAGTTTGAGAATAAAAAATTTAATTTGACTCGTGTGAATTAGGTTGACTAAGCAGAGAGGAGAAGCGAAATTCACGGAACTCATGAGACCAAACTCCACTTAAGGGTCCCACCTCCCACCTACCTCCACTAACTTCTTATACTTATCATCTTGTTAACCTTCTCACAAAAAAATTTCTTCTTCTTCCTTAAGCAAAGGGCCGAACCCCCCCTCTCCACATTTCCCTTGGTTTTTTTTTTCATTTTCTTGGCAAATCTTGTGGAATCTAGCTTCATAATCTCGTTTCCCATCTCTCGTTCATCAAAGGTATGAGTTTTAATCTTGAATCTCATTTATTTGATCTTTATAGTTGACCGTTTAATAGTTTCACTTTTGTGTTGACTTTTAATCTTGATTATATTATGGTATAGAAATGTTATCTGAGTATCGTTTAAGCCCAGTTAAGCGGTGATTTTGAGTGATTATTGAGGTTAGAAAGTGGTGTAAACTAAGAGTTGACTTTTATTGACTTTTGTTAAATTAACTTTAAATGGTAAATTGAGTTCAAAGGACTTTAATATAGTTGTTTTGGGTATCGAATTGTTGCTTTGGATATGGACAGGTGGAATTTTAGTTGAAAGTTTGGGAAAAGTTCGTATAGCAATTAGTGTTTGAATTGGAGGTCGTATTTAATGGATTAATTAGTTTGTCGATTGATTTGGATTGATTAGAATGTGCTTAAGGTGTTATTTATTTGGGGGTAATAAGGTGATGACCGAATATTGAAGAGATTTTCGAGTTGGCGATTGGAATGTAGTCAAGTTGGAATGTTAGAAGTGTATATCAATGCTTGGGGATAGGATGATTGCTAAGAGTTGTAGAATTTGAATCGTGAGGCATTGAGTATAACACTTTCGGGGTTTATATAGATGTTAAGAGGTTACTCTATGGAATATATTATAATGTCTAATTTCTTTGAATAGGAGTTGGGCTGGATCCCCAACACGAGGGAGAATTTGCTTAAGTTACCATTCTTTGCTTTTGGGCTCGAGGTGAGTACAAATCTCACGATGGGGACCTTTCATATATATTATGTTTATATATTTTGCATGTATTTACCTTGGGGCTATTATGATATGTGTATTGTGTGATTATGATTCATATGATGAAAATAATTGAGATTACTTGAGGTATATTATGAATGGAATTGAGATTATGATTTGTATTATGAGATAGTTGTGGATATGATTCGTATTTATGAGATTGTGTGTGGGCGTGTGTTGTGTGGTTGGTAATGCGGATGTGCTTTGATTGCCTTGTGTGTTATTTGGGAAGCGGGTGGTGACCCCGACCGAGAGGTTTGGTGTGGTGTGCATATTGTGTGGGTAGCCACGAGTGGATTCGGGAGGTTTGGTGTGATATGTCATTTGAGGGGTGTAGCCTCGGTCGGGAGGATGGAGGTGGAGGCCTAAATGCAGGTTATGTGGAGGTGGATTCCTCATATGTGTGTATTGTTTGGAGGTGGATTCCTCATATGTGTATGATGTGGAGGTGAATTCCTCATTTGATGACCTTGTGTGTTGAGATTGTTTCCATTAAATGAATATGCGTTATTTATGGTTATAATCTGTTAATGGCTATGGCGATTATGTAACATTGTATAAAGAGAAATCTGTGATAACTAGTTATTCATTGTGTGGCCTGGTTAATGTATATTATAGATTATATATATATATAAGCATGAATATGTGATGGAACCAAGTCTGTGGTATTGTATTCACTTGACTTAATAGTGGCATAGAGTCCTCATCGGTCGTTTCCTTTTTATTTTCGATTTGTATATTACAGGCGGTGTGTTGTTGTATTATATTGAGGGGTCTGGTTGTCATACTTTCCCTATGTTGTATTTTGGATTTCTAGTATATCCTTGGGTTGTATTATTCAGGTGGATTTGTATTCTGTTGTCTGTTATTTTGTTGGATGTGTTGTTGGAACACCACGATGGAATAGAGAGTTTTGTTTTGATAATGTCAGCAGGTCATATTTGTTATTGTATCCATCGATTGGTGACTCTGGTGTACAGGTTGTTAATGATCTTAACCTCAGGGCGGCCGACTTGGGGTGGGTCGTTACAACTTACAACTAGCCAACCTTCAAGGTACATCCAAGAAGGATACCAGAAGAATGATTAATGTCATCATTGTGGGGTTATGAGGCTAGGCAGGCTGCAAGAAGTACTTGGCAGAAAAGAAGAATGGAACTAGTACCATTCCTACTGCAGGTATTTACGTTATAACTCTAGAAACTTCTTACTCTAATACATGGGTGTTAGACACATAGAATTTAATATGTCTATCATAGAATTTAATCTATCATAGATTTTATTCACCTCGAAGTTTCATGGCGCATTTATAGCTTAACAAGCGGAATGTCATCCCAAGCTTATATTCCTTGAGTATTAATATAGCATATGTCACATTTATGCAATGGGGCTTACAAATCTACAACAATCAATTATTATTATACTTTTCAAGGTTGTAATAGAATTCCTTTAGTACTCAATGTACAAAACATTATTTGTGGTTGTACTCCCTCTTATTTTCTTTAAGGAACTCGAGTTCATCTTGTCTTGAGCCACTGATTCAATCAGAAATATCAAGATGAAGATTCTAACTCAAATATCTTGTATCTCAAGTTTGCAACTTGAATCTGTGATATAATCGTTTTCGTTCTTATTCTCGTTTGAGATGTGAGCCATATAATAATCGAAGTATCCATAAATCCTTGATCATTACTTAGGAACATTCTTTGAATCATTTCGGCTTAGCGCACATGTTCACAAACACGTGGGTAATTAATAAGGAAAAGTTGAAATAAACATGTGCATAGTCAACCAATGAATATATATTCAACTTGAGTGGAAACCAAATGCTTGATTCATTTTTGAATATATGTTCATTTCATGGAGTATATTGGGAATGACACTTAAGTCACTAATTGTGAAGTATGGTTATTCGCTATCATACGTCTCTTTGCATTAGCGTTGTAAATACATGAGGACTTCTCATATATATTCTCATATAACCGAAGAAGTTCTAACGGATTGAGATCTCCTAAAGACCACTTGAATATATTCAAAGTCATATATTTACTTCCACATTTTATACTTCATAATGAAAGAATCTGATACATACAATAAATTATAAATTCTATGGTAGATGGAAATAAATACCGGTTTCATACGATTATGTACATGAACATAATAGTATCTCAACATTAGACCCGTGTTTAATTTTCTACTTCGGTGACATAATGTTAACTTGTCCATGCGAGGAGCGTTTCAAAGTTTGTTTATCGAACATACTCTTGAGAGTAAGTCTGTGAGTTAATTTATGAGTAAAGTTAATTTAAAGGTAGGTGCAACAACTTTCAATATGTGAATTTATTTCATTCATTATTTGTCAACTACATTGAATACAATTCTTACTTGTATCACTCAACTAGTGATACATCTAAGGTAGAATGAAAGTTATTTTGGTATACCAAATTGAAAGATTACATCCATTGTGTTTTAGCCATTTAAACACAATTTTACTTCTTATCTTTATCAAATGCAGCTTTTCAAGATTAGAATGATGTCCTCATTGGATAATGTATTACTCATGTCGATGCCATTGAACTTGGTAGTATTTATGGGTCTCTCCATACTCTTATCCAGATTCGATGTATCATTCAATGACTTATATCCTCAATCAACTTGGCCTTGAACATATAGACTAGACAGATTAACGTTTCTCCTTTGAGTCTAGTAGGAGTTATTTCGGTTTATCTTTGCATAATTGAACTCAAGTCTTGTTAAAAGTCATTTCTACAAGTATTACTTAATTGTTTTTACTCAAATTGTTTGTTATTCAAAATATCATGTCTTTTAAGAAGAATAGAATGATATTCCTCTATCAGAATCACCTGATAGATGAAAATATACAGATGTCCATATTAAATATGACATCCACTTCTACTCATATAGGTCAAAAGAAAAACAGTTTGAAATTTCAACCATTCATGGAGGATTTAAAGCGTGATCTTATGTCTTATACCTAACATTGAACTAGCAATTCAATTATCTTTGTTTAACGTCTCACAGCTCTTTACTATCGCTCAGCTCATGATATGATCTAGAACCACGCGAGTTAAAATAATGTATAAGACACCGACAGTTTAGCCATAATGACATTATGATTTTCGATAGAAAATCATTTGAGATATGAGGTTTTATCAAATCTCTCTTTCTATTTCTAAAGTGTTACTTAATATCCTTCTTTATGTGCTTAACGTTTGAAATAATGAAGTTAATCATTAACTTCAAATCATAGTTCTTTGTGCACTCAACTTTACAAGTGGTGTGCGAACTAAGTCAAGCAATATTGCTTATTGCTTCTACAAGCCATACGCTTATGTTTCATCAAAATTCATGAACCGTGATCATCATGTTGGTGAACTTAAATACCAATGACTTCTTGAGATATAGACACACAACATTCAAGATCATCCAATATTATTTTCAATTTAGCTATAAAAGAGATTAAAATATTCACATAATGCTTGTATGGTGGCTAAGAGACAATATAGCATATTAAGTCTTCACTTAAGCATCATCACCTAATTGAGATGAAAATTAATTACCTCTGTCGCATCACGGGGGCGTTGTTCAAGACCTAGGTTCATGTAACGTGTCAACATGATTAAGTCAAGTCTTAAATGATTGTGGTATTCATTACTTGTCTTTTATTAGCACACAACCATCTTCAATGGCTTAATGAAGAAAAATGCATTTAGCATTTATAACACTATAAGACCCACAAGTTTATGAATTTTTTCTTAACATATGTTATTTCACATATTAATGTTATGTTTTAGTTTGCCCAAATAACGGTGAATAAATAGTTAAACTTAGTTTGCCAATCATAATAGAAAACATGCAGTCACAGATAGTGCAGTTCAAGAAACATTCTAACATATTACAAATAAATTGTAAATATTATATACGGACTTCAAATATCACAAAATGTATAATTATCGAGATCCGTTGTGGTTTGAAATCAGCGGCGATGCTATGACATTTTGAATCGGTACAGCGGTAGATTAACTAATCAATTGTGTACCGTGACACAACTCACAGTCACTAACACTCTAACGGGGTGTTACACGGCGATGTATCACCGAGCCCACAAAATTAGTGGAAATTACGGTTGACAGCCAATTAACCCGGTCGTTGCTGATAGTCATAAAGCCCGTAACGTTAGTATAAATCCAGCAGCATGATCCGTTTTCATAGGTATCCGTTTTCGTACACCACAACGACCGTCCCGGTCGGGTGCCGAGTGAAATCATTATAATCACGAACACCGAGTCACCATACCGATGGGCGACTTCGGTTTAAAGTACTCTTCGTTTATCAAAAATTTGATTACCATTAAAATTCTCAAAAAACGGTTTAAAATTTACAATCCATCGGGTGATATCCCAACGACCAACTTCATATATATACTTATCTGACATATCCCCGAATAAACGGTAATGCCGGCGAGGCTACAAGCGAGTAAATCTTGCATCACGGGCCACAAAATAATTGCCGACCAAGGCTTAAGTTTGAAAATGAAATACAACAATAAAAAACATGACAACACATCAAATGAGGCGTGAGGATCTGTTACCCGATGCTCACTGGCCACTCGGGACAAATATCGACAGCCTCACCTGATGCAACATCAAGCAACTAGTTTTCTTCGAGATGTATTAGTTATTACGTACAACAAAACTCCAAAATATAAAAGTTTATTTGTTGAGGTCTTGTCATCATTGCCACCTCCACGGGTGCGGCTACTCGGACAGTACATCTCGGTCATCCCATAACAACCTAGGCATAAGCAGCCGCCCCTGGGGAAAATAGGGAGTCGGCCCCTAAAAGGCAGTGAATACAAATATTACGAAGTTAACCTCACAGTCATCTAGTACGGATAATTCAAGTACCTTACCTATTTAAAGACTATATACCTCAAGAGTTATATTTTATATGTTACTGACCACAATATAAATCTTTTCTTAATGACTTTCCAACTAACACCGATGAACCCATACCACGTCGACAACTTACTCGCGATGCATGTCATGAGGTATCTACATTTATTTATCTTTCTTAAGTATAGCTAATTCCGACATAATATACAACTCAAACATACAACAACTCAAACATATATCTCAACATCTCATAACTCAAGCATACACAACTCAACCACTTATCTTTAGTTCACCTTAAAGAATTGCTACTCCCGATTATCGTCATCGCCTCCTGTAACATCTAAATGTTTATTATAAAAACCTCAAAATCGTGTCATTATCTTATACAATTGAGCAACATATATCTTAAATCAAAATAACTTAGAAATGCAGATTATCTCACCAAATTCTTCATTTAGTCTCACAGACTTATTCACCTCAGTAATTGTCAGCGTCGTGGTTAGATATGCTTATATACTAACACGTTTGGATCGAGTTTTCCATTGTATATAAAATATCATCAATATAGATCTATAGATTAGCATGAGCATTCGGTTTATAAGTTACGTACCTAGTGTTCTCCTCAAAGTTATCTCACCCGTTAACCAACTCAACTTTTTAACCTTAAAGGATGTATAACAAATTTATACTGACCTAGGATCCACAAGAAAAATAAATAATATTATCGATAACCAACGAAACCTAATTCGACATAATTTCATCATGGCAACATCTAGTATAATCGGCGCAATATCCATAACCAATAAATGAGTCGCCAAAAGCGTTCGCCACTACATAGAAATTTAAACAACATATCAAGATATAATACAAAGTCTGATAAGACCTGCGTCGCGGGAATAGAATCACAAAAGACTCAGCAAACGACTATAACTCACAATTAGGTAAACTATCTATCACTTTCATATCTCATGACCATACTAACCTCTAATATTACTATGCTCCAATCCGTCTACTGCGGGAATGGACCAATCACATTTGTCTAGAAAAACACTGCTCTTATACCGTAGTATAGGGCATAACAATGCACCACAGCGAAGTGATAATAGATCTCATGGCTGCACTTATGCAAAGTATAAGGCAGCGCCACGACAATCTTGTAGCAAAGTGATAATAGATACCATGTTGCAACATCACCGAAGTATAAGGCCAACACGATCCTGCTAGCGGTTAAACCAGTATAAGGCCAACACCGATAATGCGCATAGCAAAGTGATAATAGATCTCGCTGGCTGCCTTTATACCCGAAGTATAAGGCCAACACGACAATGCATAGCAAAGTGATAATTGATCACCATTGCGAAACATGCAGTATAAGGCCAACACCGACAATGCACACAGCAAAGTGATAATAGATCTCACTTGCACTTATACCCGATATAAGGCCCAGCGCCCGACGATACACATAGCAAAGTGATAATAGATCTCGATGCACTTATACCGAAGTATAAGGCGGTACCGACGATACACATAACAAAGTGATAATAGATACATTTGCACTTATGCAGTATAAGGCCAACGTCGTCACATATCACGCAAGGAAGGAGATTCACCTAGCTTTAATCATCAGTATAGAATTCGTATCCTAATACTCAAGTCACCTCAAAGCCACTGCTCCTTGACACCTCGACAACCAACTATACATTCTCGAACAATACCAAGCCTTTAAACTAAAACATCTACTTAATCATAAATCAATCGCAACACTTAAACAAGGCCAAGAAATACTAAAAGTGCCGACAAGGCCACGGAGTTATAAAGTGCCGTGAGGCCATAGAAACTCACCAAAAGAAAGTGCCGACAAGGCCACATAAATACACAAACGTAAGTTGAGTTCAAGCTATTACTTACCTCAAAGCAAATCTTCAACGCCACGGCTATACAATAGCGTAATCATATCATGGCTCATGTGATTAAATCACATAATCATCCAAAAATTACATGTATACCGTTCTCGTATAATCACGCGATGACATGTAAACCATTCTCCTTATAATCGCTTTTCCTGATGACATGTATACCGTTTCGCATAATCGTACACAATGGTTGGTTTCACACAAATTAAAGTAAGTATATAAAGCGCTTTTTAGTGAGATAGTACTGCGCGCCGTTCGCGATAGAAGCGTCGCGTCTGTCGATCCGGTGCCGCCTGGCATTCGTCTAATCAAAACACCGAAAATATAATTACTATTCACAACAATTTTAACCACTTATCTTAATTAAATTTCGACTTTTCAACTCATTTTAGTTACAATTGACAACTTAGTATAAATACAGCTAGTATGTTTCAATGACAATTAAATAAGCGAATTTCATTATCGACGGAAATCCATGGCCGGTCAACACCTTATGCCAAAATATCCAACATTATCAACCAATTTCAATCAACCCAAAATATCAACTTTTCCAACTAATCAAGCCATTTCTAACAACCTCAATCCCAAAGTCCGTTTCTTGCTAAAATCTAATAAAACTAATTTCAACATATATTCCTCGACAACCCTTAAATCATAATTTTCCACGTCAAAACAATCACAATAAAGGTCAATAACATATTTATACTCTCAATAATTTTTAGAAAAAAGTCAACCCAAAATCAACTTCGAAAGTCAACTCAGTATAGCAACCTTTCTACCCCAAATATAGATCATCATCAACTCTTATATTATAATCTAAGCCTAAACAATAATTATATTCAATAATATCTCATAAAAACAAAGTCAACCCAAAATTCCAAAAGTCAACGGCCACAAAACGTCAGGAATTCCACATCGAACACGTAATTTCAACTCGAGAATAACTAATTTAGGAGCAAAAGAATCAATTGGAGTAATAAAATTCGAAATACAAAAGTCCAGCAAAAGAGTCAGCACCGATCTCCCAAAATATTCAACAAGATGGGACCTTTTTACCTTGAA
The DNA here is from genome assembly GCA_019722365.1 of Lithospermum erythrorhizon. NCBI lineage: Eukaryota > Viridiplantae > Streptophyta > Magnoliopsida > Boraginales > Boraginaceae > Lithospermum > Lithospermum erythrorhizon. The sequence goes on along the minus strand of JADFUC010001704.1, from coordinate 16,747 downwards.
GCGTAGGGGCGATGAGGAAACTCTCGAAATTTTAGGTCCAAAGCTCGCAAGATGGAAGAGAAATCGAAGAAAGAAAATCAAGGGGAAAAGTGTTTCCTCATCTCACGTGGCGGAAGAAGAAATTTGATCGCTTGTCTTTTGGGCCTTGGTTGGTTATGGGTTAATGGGTTGGCCCATTAGCTTTATATGGTGAAACCCGATCGTTTTAATTCAATCGATACTTATCGTTTTAACCTTTCGACAACAGCTTCCAAGCATCAACATTTACACCCTCACCAAATTATATTACCACCCAAATAATATCATTTCCATTAGACTACAACTTTTAAAATTTTAAATACCAAAATGTACTACCAACCAAGAGCCGATTCGTTTTATTTTCAACTATTCAACTTGAAATTGTTGATTTTCCCTCAAAATACTCAGCAGAACAACTAGTATACTATTACGGTAATATTAGTACGGGCGGGTTATACACAAATATTATAATAGTCGATATGAATAAATACATATATATCGAGTTACCTAATAAGGTCATACAATAAAATTCCAAGAAGGTCTCGGGCATAACATGTTAGATATAATAGAAAGTCTCGATAAGGTACCTGTGTCATGAGATGAAATCATAGAGACTTCGACAAACGGCTATAACTTCTAATAGTAAAGCCTCCTATCTACCGTATCCCCCTGAGTACCAACCTCAATGCGCATTTGCTTAATCAGGTCTACTGCGGGAATGGACGATCGCTAATAAACACCGCTCTTTATACGAGTATAAAAGGCCAAACCCCGCCTGCCGTAGTATAAGGCCACGCCCGACAATGCGCCTGACAAAGTGATCATAAAGACTCATACGGCTCTTATGCAGTATAAGGCCAAGCTTATATACCGTGGTATAAGGTCACACCGACAATACTTGACAAATGATAAAAGTCATACGTTGTTATACCGTAGTATAAGGCGATGGCGTCACGTATGCTGCAAGGAAGGAGAGTCGCTTTAACCACAATCATCCCGACTATGAGATTGTAATCACGATACCAGTCACATAAGTCACGCTAAATCCAACGGCACCTCTCGATAACAATTACTACACTCCCCGAGCAATATCAAAAGCATACAGCTAAAACATCTCGCAATGTAAATCAATCGCTGCAGCCGACAAGGCCGCGAGGAAATACATAAGTGCCCGACAAGGTCCACGGAAATACAACGGTGCCGACAAGGCCTGAGGAAATCAGAAATCTTGACAAGGCCACGAAATCATAAATGCCCGTGAGGCCACGCGAGCACTTAAAGAACATAAATTGGGAGTTGACTATTCTCTGCACCTCAGCGAATCTTGGCGCCACAATCTGATCGCATAATCATAAGATGGCTCACATAAATGAATCACACATAATCCTTACAACGATTACGTGCGTACCGTTCTGCATGAAATCATACCCTTGATGACATGTATACCATTCGCACATAATCATACCTCATTGACATGTTTCTGCTTGATTTAAAGTAAGTACGTAAGTAGCGCCCGTGAATAAGTACTCACCTCACCTTTAGCTTCCCACAAAACCTTAGCGAGAAACAAATCCGCGATGCTTGCCACTCGCGTCGGCGCTAACAAAACACCGAAGTATAATCCAAAACCTACTACATACTTGGATTACAGGAATCTATGACGACTCTTGGTGGAACCATTTACCAGCGGTCTAAAATGACCCGAATAAAACGAAATAATAACCCGTCGAGATATGACAATCGGTTCCAGATTTAAATTCCACGTTATCAACTTTAACATTTCATATCAACTTTATAGGTCGTTCTATTTAACCTCAGAGTCCATGATATGACACATACTCCAAAATATCAATTACAACTCAACTTACAAATCGCCTTTTAAAGCCTAACTCCCTTTAATCAATTTTAAATCTGATTCTAACACTACAGTAACTCTGATAAGGTCTGAAATTAACCCTACTTAGTGAGAAGTCTTATAAAAAAAATCAATAATAAAAGTCAACTTAACCTAGAAAAGTCAACCCATCTCTGTCCTCAAACAACCTATAAATCATGATTTTCATTATATATATACATCATAGCATCCATACTTGACCTTAGAAATATCGTAAAATTTGAGTTATGCCAAAAGTCAACAAAGTCAAACATTAAAATCAACTCAAACTCTAACTACATACCTCAAATTTGTAGGAAAAGATAGTAGGAACCTTTAATAATCCCAACAGGGATCTTAATAAGCAACAAAGTGATGAAATGGAAGAAAAATTTTGTGTTTGGTCTTCCAGTAGGGGTCCGGCAGCTCTTAGGGAAGGAGGGAGAAGATTTTCTATTTTTGTGTTGTGATGATAAGTGGATGAGAGATTAGCTAACTTAGCTCTTAAGTCTTGGAAGTTACACAGGAGTTTGTGCCCATTTCAAGTGAATCGAGTTATCAAACGACTTAACGATAGAACTTAACTCGAATTATCCCCGGCTACTACTACTAAATTATAAATGTAATTCAGCTCAAATAATTTACGAATTAATATTATTATCGAAATTAAGCTGAGCAGGTTATTACAATCTTCCCTCTAATAAAATTTAGGCCTCGAAATTTGAAAACTCAACCAAGAAAACGTATATAATAACACGAAATCAAATACCATATAAACTAAAAGCAATACTAACTCACATCTACTCGAAAATTGCAGATGGCGGTTTCCTCATCTTCGTCCTCACGTTCCCGATGCGCCTCCTCTACCCGCCCGATTCCTCCGCAGAACTTTCACTAGTTCGCGCTGCTCACCGAAAAACGCTTCTCACTTCGGTCCAGGCTCACAGATCTTTCCTCAGCGTGAGGTCCTCGCCAGCCACGGAGGTGGAGAAAGCTAAAATATGCGACTCGGGGATATGCTTCCTCAAAGCAGGATACATGGAACACATTATGAATCCTATCTAAGCTTCGGAGGCAATGCCAACCGATAAGCAGCATGTGGCTTCTCCAAAGGATCTCAAATGGTCCAATATAAAGAGACTCAACTTTCATTTCCTCCCCAATCGCATCACTGCTTTCAGGGGATACCCTCGAGGAACACACGGTCGCCCGACCTCGAGCAAACAAGTCTACTCTGCTGGGTAATACGCATATTTCTTACACTATCTGGCGTCCCCAGATCACACTTAATCAACAGTCCATCTCTGAACTCTGGAAAGACCCAGCTTCGAACCGTAAACTTTCCTCTCTCCTACCTTATTCCAACAAAGCCCCAGGTCACGACACCTCCGTCCATACAATGCCTCAAAAGGTTGCCATCTCAATGCTAGCATGGAAAATTTGTTGTTATGCTTGAACTCTATCTTAAACTTCATCGTCCCAATTCACGGAGAAGTTCAGAACGCAAGCACGGAGCATATCCTCCAACGTCCGTATCGTCCTCTCAGATTGCCCATCAGTGCAGGGTGAAAAAAGATGCCTGACTACACTCTGGTCCCCGGTGCCTCACGGAAAGCCATAAATTTTCGAAGTGAATCTAGCATTGAGTCAAATGATTGTTGCAGACGTACAACCTCCGCAATCGATCCCATAGATCTTCGCTAGTCTCTCGAGGCCACGTAGATCTAATAGGTAGGAAATGAGCCGACTTCGATAGCCTATCCTGATCGCAGATCCATCGTAATAAGCCTCAATGTCTGGAAGCCCCAGCGAAGTCCGTGAGTGATATTACTCCCGTGTCGCTTTCGGGAATAGGAAGAGTACGCAACAAACCCGCTTCGGGATGTCTATGCTCGGCCTTCACTGGCGAAAAATAAGCACTTTTCCACCAGTGCGATCTCTCTCTTCGTTTCACGGCCACAATACGTGACCTCAAATCGCGGTACATCTTTGTGTCTTTGCAGGGAATGCTATTTATAAGCAGTATTATGAGCCTCGTCAAGAATCTCCTCCTCGGCTCGTCCGAATCCCCGGTACACACAATTTTCCTTCCATCCTCAAGGCTCCACTACTCGTCAACCGTGAAGTACGATTTGACCCATTCTGGCGTCCTACTTGATAAAATGATATAAATACCATTGCTCCAATTCTAAGATTTTATCCACAACCTTGGTCGAGAACTCTCATATGGGCGAAAATCTCTCCATCGCTACCGACATCAAAATCGACTCCCAAGCTGTTTAAATCTCTCTCTACGGGTCTTTGATATCCGGCTTTTCTTTGTGCGTAATTTCACTACGTTTAATATTTCCCACTGAATTTGGTACTCAATAGTCAAGTCATAATCACTGATGAACTCCATCCACTCCTACCTCAAATTCAAATATAGGGATATATTTCAAACTCTTATGATGGGTAAAAATCGGCATTTAACCCCATACAGATAGTGTCTCCACATAATTTCAGCCTTCAGACTATATTTCTTCAGCTCAAGATCATGGGTGGGATAGTTCTTCTCGTGATTTCATAAAGGAAGCATAGGCAATCACACTTCCATTCTGCATCCAAACGCTTTTGATCCACGATGCGGCATCGCTATAAATCCATGGCCACCGAGAACTTGACGGTCATCATTACTTATTTGGAGCCGTAGTCAACTTCCTTTTAATATCTGAGTAGTCCTCACAATCATCATCCCAAACTCGCGGAACCCCTTTCTTGGTCAACACAATTGATGGCGTCGCGATCAAAGAAGTCCTTGATGAATCTCTGTATTAACGGTAACTTAGCTCGCCGCGTCGATGCTTTCGTGGGGCGTTCCCAATGTTCATAGCCTCCACATACGTGTGTATCAACACAAATACCCTCGCGGGGAAATAACGCTGACCCAAGAAATTGCGCTACTCGCCAACGAGTCTTTGTCGAGGTCACCAACCACGTCTGAAATGCCTAAATATTCTCGCTCCCCTGCAGAATATATCAAAATATCATCAATGAATACCACCACAAACTCCGGATACTCGAAATACCGGTTCATCAAATCCATAAAGGCCGCCCGGTGCATTAAATGGAGTCAAATGGCGTCACTATAAACTTCATAATACCCATGCCAGATGGAAAAGCCGATTTCGGAATATCTCCCTTTGATCACTCAAGCGATGATAACGGACCACAAATCAATCTTCGAGAACACCTTGGCATCCTTCAGCTGATCAAACAAATCGTCAATTCTGGGCAAGGGGTATCGGTTCTTAATGGTCACTTTATTCAACTGCCTATAGTCAATGCACAGCCTCATCGAACCATCCTTAACTTTCACAAAACGGAAATTGGGTGCACTTACGGAATACACTCGGTATAGTGAATCCTTTCTCCAGTAACTCACGCAGCGAGTCCGCATGATTCACCTTTCATTTGGGGCCATCGATGCGGCGGAAGAAATTGGTGCACGTGCAGGAACCTCAAATACCAAATTCAATTTTCCTATCTAGCTGACAGTCACGGTAAGTCCTCGGGAATGACATCCTTGAACTCTAACAACCCGCATCCTCTAATCGCCTCTTCTCTATTCCGTCAATCACATATCCCGAGGAACCCTACTTAGCGCCGCTTTCTGCATCAACTCACAGCACCAAGTCTTGTCACAAAAAAATCGAAGGAAAAAGCCTTTCCGTAAATCCATCGGATATCTGGTCTCCCACAGGAACCCCTGGTAATCTCCTTTCCGATGGCGATCAATTGCGGCATGATGTTTCTGACGATCCGTACCGAATAAGATCAAAATCGAAACTTCAAATGGAAGTAAATTATTGAGGCAAGCAATGAGCCGCGTACCTGAAAGACTGATCTCTAAATACAAATCTAATGACCGACCTTCTCCTACTAGTGTCGGAATCTCAAGTGGAACAGGCAAGGGCACACAACATACAGATAATGTAGAAATAAAACTCACGAGAAACCAAAGAATCGTAGCCCAGGGATGGCTCTTATTTCACCTTTCGATATCACCACAGGAATAATGTACATGCCTTTGTATGGGGTATCCTGTGCCTCCTGATGAGTAACGGCATGAATCTACTTCCTCGGCCCGGCTCGGCAAAATTACCCACAGCTCCTTTGAGGTCCTCGGCTCCATATCGGCACTCCTGACGTGACTCGGCTCTGCGATTCCCACGATAACACTTTCGGCGAGGCTGAATTGGTCTTTGAAGTAATAACACCGCTCTCTCTGGCCAGAATCCTTCGCGAGATGTCACAGTTGCGCATCGATATGACCACCACTACCCGACAATCACGCTGCACATTGCCAAATCGACCTGATGGTAACATTTGATATTTCTCCCGAACCCCGGAAGACCATTTTGGACCCCGCCAGTCTACATGGGCGCCGCCGTGCGAAGGTGGTGGAATAACTTCGAGCGAACTATAGGAGCACTGAAACTCTGCCCGGGCAGAGCACTGGCTGGTCGTCCTCCCTCCCGAACTCTAGAGCTAGTAGGCCTACCGGAACTGAAAGTCTCAAGTCGACTCCTCCTCGATCCACTCGCCTCTGGCTCTACTAACTCCATTTCCATGCTTAGTGGCATTCCTCGCTAACATGGAAGCGGTAAAAACCATCAGTGAATCACGGTGACATTACTCCGTCAGCCATCCAGACTTTGGTGATCCTCTTCGCCTCACGGATAAACATCAGGGAAGTAGTAAACTGTATATTGACATCTCTCATACTCCTCCACGCGACCACCGAACCTGCGTCGAAAATCAACTCTCTCCAAAGCACGCCATGGCGGGTCTCCTAGCGAAATAATTCTCCCGGAAGAGCTCAACAAATCGCTCCCGGGGAAACATGCATCTCCCCTCTCGCGGTCAAAGCCTTTCGGGTTCTCAGCCCCAGTCACGGGCACTCGTGAAGTACATAATAAGTAGCAAACTTCACTGCAAATTCGTCCAAAATCCCGTCGGCCAGGTAGATTACATGTCCCGGATGAACTCAATAGCCTGCTCTGGCGAACCCCCCGGAAACTTCGGAGGATCTCTCTTTAGAAACCGGTCAAACAACACTCACGGAATTCGACCTCATAGCCTTTCGGTCCACGCTTGAGCATTTACACTCTCCTCTACGAGGTCTACCTCATCCTCCTCAACATGCTCAGAAGAATACACCTCCGGACCACTGTTGGTGCCTTTGTACTCATCGGCAGCTATACCCTACCGGCTCGGCCTCCTACAGAAGCTGCCCACAGCACCTCTCACTTCTGCCGCTACGCGTACTCACGGGTGGCGTCCTCAGCAGTCATAGCGAAAAAGACTGATTTTTTCAACAAAAGACACCGCAGCGACTCAAGGAAAACAGAAGTCGACCTGACCCTTGCGAATGCCAATGTCGAAACCTAAGATCTTCCAAGCGTAAGACCCGCCCAGTCGGCATACGGGTGAGATTCATTATAATCACGAACACCCGAGTCACCATGCCGGCCGGACGGCTTCGGTTTAAAGTACTACTCGTTTTATCAAAAATTTGATTACCATTAAAATTCTCAAAAAAGCAGGTTTAAAATTTCTGATCCATCGGTGATATCTAACCAACCAACACCATCTATATATCTGACATATCCCAAATAAGCAGTAATGCCGGCAAGAACTACAAGCGAGTAAATGCTTGCATCACGATACAAAATAATTGCCGTGAGGCTAAAGTTTGAAAATGAGAAATACAACAATCAAAACTTGATTGACAACACATCAAAATGAGATTGTGAGGATCCTCTCGGCCACCGATGCTCACTAGCCACTCGGAACAAACTCTCCAACTGACCTCACGGCTCAGTAGTCGCTTTGTCGACTGGCACAAATGAGATACGCCCAAGCGAAAAGGGGTGTAAGCCGCGAAGCTTAGTGAAAACTTAACACAGGGGTGAACTTAAACCATACGGAACGAGACAGTCAAATATTATAATAGTCAAAATATGAATAATACATATATATATATATATATATATATATATATCGGAATACCTAATAAAGGTCATACAATAAGATTCAAAGAAGATTACCGAGCATAATGTTAAGATATAATAGAAAGTCTCCAATAAGGTACACAATCATCGAGAATGAAATCATAGAACTCATGACAACTATAACTCTGAGTCATCATCCTATCTCGTATCCCCATATTTACTGACCTCCCAATGCTATGCTCGATCCGTCTACTGAGAATGGACGATACATTAATAAACACCGTTCTTATGCAGTATAAGGCCAAACCGCACTTATACCATAGTATAAAGGCACACCGACAATGCGCCTGACAAAGTGATCATAAAGGCTCATACGGCTCTTATACCGAGTATATAAGGCCAACGCTGGCTTATACCGTAGTATAAAGGCCACACGACGATCTGTAATCAAAGTGATCAAAAGAGTCATACTACTCTTATACGTAGTATAAGGCCAATAGCGTCACATATCCCTGGAAGAGTCACTAACCTAATCATCCCGACTATAGAGATTCGTATCACGATACTCGAGTCGCCTCAAAGTCAGCATGCTTCCATGGCGCTCACCGACGATAACCAGAATTACTCTGCTCCCCAGGCAATATCAAAGCCTGCAGCTAAAACATCTCACAATCATAAATCAATCACTACACTTGACAGGCCCACACAGAGGAAATACCATAAGTCTTGAAATGAGGTCAATCTAGCAGTCTTGAGCAAGGCCCATGAAATCGAGAAATGCAAATGAGGCCACGGAGGCAAACATAAGTTGGGGTTGAAGCTATTACTTACCTCAAGCGAATCTTTAGCATGCAATCTGTCATATAATCATAACATGGCTCACACAAATGAATCACACGCCAATCATCACAATTCACGTGTATCTTAGTTTCTCCATGTCGTACATGATGACATGTATGCCGTTCTTAGCATAATCGTACCAGTAGTGTGCCTGATTTAAAGTAAGTGCGTAAGTAGCACTATGAAAGTTAAATTACTCACCTCTTTATTTACCAAAAACCTTCGAAACACAATCGCGTGCTTGCCCACTCGCGTCAGCGCCCTGAAAACACCCGAGAAAGTATAATCAAAACCTACTACTATACTTGCGTTCTAGGAGATCTGTAACCCGACTCTTGGTGGAGCGATTTCTAAACGGTCTGGAAATATTGGATAAAACAACGAAATAATAACCACGAGTGGACCTGACCCAATCGGTTCCCGTTAGATTCACACTTATCAACTGCTTGTTCATGTCGACTATAGGTGCTAGATTTCTATTTAACCACCGAGTCCATAATTATGACATATGCTCAAAATGTCAATTACAACTCAACTTACAAATCACACTTTTCAACCTAACCCCCACTTTAATCAATTTTAAATCACCAATTCTAACCTTACAATAACTTCTGATAAGGTCCCCAATTAACCCTTTTCTGTTCAAAGTCTTATAAAAAAATCAATAATAAAGTCAACTTAACCTAGAAAGTCAACCCATCTCTAACATCCTCAAACAACCTCTAAATCATGAATTACTCACTTATATCGTCATAGCACCCATACTTGATCTTAGAAACATCATAAAATTTAAGTTATGCCAAAAGTCAACAAAAGTCAAACATTAAAAATCAACTAAAACTCTAACTTCATACCTCAAATTTGTAGGAAAAGATGATGGGAAGCTTTAATAATCAACTTGAGGATCTTAATAAGCAACAAAGTGATGAAATGGAAGAAAAAATTTTGTGTTTGGTGCTGATAGAGTGCGGCGAAACTCTTGGGAAGGAGGAGAAGATTTTCTATTTTGTGTTGTGATAATCACGGATGAGAAGATTAGCTAACTTGTAGCTCTTAAGTCTTGAAGTTACACGAGGAGTTTGTGTCAATTCAAGTGAATCGAGTTGTCGAAGCGACGATAGAAACTTGCTTCGAATTATTCACAGGCTACTACTACTAAATTATAAATGTAATTCAGCTCCAAATAATTTAGCAATTAATATTATTATCGAAATTACTTAGGGAGCGGGTTATTACCGCGCCCGCCAACACGGTGTGCCCAGCGGTAGTGATAAGTTGCACAATTTTAAAATTCGACGTCACTTTGCTTAAATTTTTATGGTGAGATTAATATTATTTGATATTATTTAAAATATCATACAACACATACTCAAGTAATATGCACATCATGACAAATAAAATGAATAATACATATTCAGGAGATATATGATATGATCCTAAAATAAATAGTAGACCTATTCACAATGACTTTTACAAAAATTAATAATCACCCAACATAAGGCTCTATTTGACATTTTGAAAAAATGCGATCTTGTATTCTTCAACTTTTGGAAACTTTCAAGTTCACTAAATGTCGTCTGGTGAGCGCCATCTTGATGCCTCCGCTTATTACATTTATTCTTAGCTTGACTAAGATAGCACATAGCAAACTGTGGGTAAAATAAAATAAATGAATACGACTTAGCTAGTGGATTTTATAACGAATAAACGGTTTTCCGGCCATTATTTAAATAAATACAAAACTGGAATTATATCAATATATCCCTTTCCTTCATTCTGATATATATATATATATGCGAGAAATTAATTCACATAGCATGGATTTAATGAATATACATTAAAAGGAAAATATAATCAGCATTATGATTAAATATCCATGCAAAATATATTATTAAAATTAATTAACTCATATATTTTATATATGTGTGCTATAATATTAATTACAATAGTATATATATATATATATATATAAGGATAAATGCTAGTAATTATCTCCTAATATATATATTTAATTTACTTGATAATGTTACCATGATTATCCTTTTATTTTAAAAAATATTTGTAAGGATAATTATTGAAAGGGATAATTGGAGTAAAATATATTATTACCAAAATAATAATTACAATTATCCTAACAAAAAAATGGTAATAATCCATTAAAACCGAAATTAAAAGAATTACCATAATTTAAAACTTTAAAACTAGGATTTTAAATGGATTAGGATTTTTAACAAAACTTCAGCTGACCCAAAAAGAAGACAACAACCGGGCCTCGACCTCGTAAATGAACCTGCGATGCCGGCACGGCGGAAAGGGCGTCGAGCAGCGTCCAACGGCCCGAAACCCAGGCAGTTTGGTCTGCGAGCAGCGCGCATGCTTGCCGCCGCAAGGAGGCGTGTCTCTTTATGGTGATTAATTTCTAGTTTTTACGTTTTAATTCAACTTTTTGTAAAATCGGTTTGAAGGCTTTAAACATATTCAAAAATTCTGGAAATTTGCAAAAAACTTCTTCACAATTTTCTTGAACAGACCCCACTGGAATTTTGTAAAAATATTTTTCAATAATTAATTGTTGTTGATTTCTACTCGAATAAAATTATTTTGCAATATAAACAATCTGTCCAATAAAATTTATAAGGAGTCTTGTATTATAGCCATAAATAGTATAGAAAAAAAGTTTTGAAGATTTTTAACAAAGCAAGCCCTTAAAACACATTAAAACTTTCGAATCACAAATCAAAATAGTTTTTTTAAACCCTTCGATTCATGAAACATAAATCTAATGTTAAAACATCAAAACTATAGTTATGATGAACTTAAAAAATGTACAACATATATATTAGACCCATGGGTTAATTTTCATAACATATATTTATGACATAAATATATAAACATGAAAATTAACATAAAATTATTATTAAACATAATTATATAAACTCTTGATGCCACTGAAGGAATTCTCTATGCTAAACTTGTTTAAAACTTAAACAAAAGAATATCAGGATCATTTAAATTGCATAAAATCAGAACTACAAAATATATAATGTACATATATTAAATCAGAGAACTTACAGTGCATCGGAAAGTGTATTATGACCTTTAATGAAGCCTCCGCTTTAAGCGCAATATGCTAGTATCCGCAAAATAGCTGACCTACAGCCGACCCGTTAAGCTAATGAGCGACTTGATTAATAATTAAATAGTTAAGAGTACTAATAATTATCAAGTCATCAATGAGTTGTTCTATTTAATTAACTCGTTAATTAATTAAACACCTAACAAGTCACTAGTAAACTGATAATGAGTTACTAAAAGTTATCGACAATTGATTAATTAAACTAACTACTTATTTAATGCAGGTTTATCCAATTTATATTTTACATTACTAATATAAAATTCCCAATTGAGAATATCAATTCTCAATTTAGCAAGTACTGTTTATTTTCATACATGAAATATAACTCAACATCATTGTATATGTGTGACCTTCTAGGCTCAAACAATAGCAGTCATATAATATTATAATAATAGACCATTATTATTATTATAATGGTATGCATGGGATCTAGTAATTACAATTACCATGGTTGAACGTTCCATTTATGTAATCACATTCACTAAACTAGTAAATGAATTGTTACAACAATTACCGCAGCGGGCATAATAAATAAAACCAATAACTATTGATTTCCAGCGGGCCTTATGTTTGCGGGGGCCAAGGTGAGCAGAAGGAAACACTAAGGCCTTGGTAGACACCGGTGAATCTCGCCTTCATGGCCGGCAGGGAAGCTTTGAAGTTAGGCATCAAATACACCAAGGAGTAAAGGGAGGGATAAGCGGTTAACTTTCATCTCATTTTTATCCGCTTTAGAGTTGCTAAAGTGATATACCGATTCAATTGGCCTGATGGGTAGGCACCATTGATCTTACAATCGTGCCTATGGATGATTATCGCATGGTGTTGGGAATGGAGTTCCTGGACAAGATCCAACCTCTATCGTTCGAGAAAGGCCACATCATGTGCATCACCAATGGTACCGTCCCATGAGGTACCACCGGAAAAGCAAACGGACGCTAGAATTTTATCTACTATACAACTCTCCCAACGATGCAGTGGGAACTTAACATTCTTGGCGACCTTACGAAGAAAGTCTTCCGGACAAGCTAGATGTGCCAAAGGAGGTCAAGGTGTGTTAGAAGCATTCGGTGGCGTGATCTTTGCGGAATTACCAAAGTTGCCTCCGAGACGTGAAGTGGATCACGAGATAGAACTTGATCCGGGGCAGACGCCCGCCATAAGTCATATTGGATGGCACCACCCGGTGGAGGAACAGGATACATTTGAAGGAATTATTGGATGTTGGATTCATAAGGCCCTCCAAAGCCCCGTTCGGTGCCCCAGTATTATTTCAAAAGAAGCATGACGGTAGTTTAAGGATGTGCATAGACTACCGGGGACTCAACAAGGTAACGGTCAAGAACAAATATCCCATACCGTTGGTAGCCGATCTCTTCGACCGACTGTAGAAGGCACGATGGTTCACGAAGCTAGATTTGAGATCAGGGTATTGGCAAGTCCATGCTTGAAGGGGCCAGGCCTAAGATGACATGTGTGAGAAGGAATGCAGATTCGTTTGAGTTCTTGGTTATGCCCTTTGGACTTACCAATGCGCCTACCACATTCTGTACGCTTATGAACAAGATCTTCCATCCGTTCTTGGACGAGTTCATAGTAGTGTACACAGGCGGCATAGTGGGGTACTCCAAAGATGTTGGAGGAACACGTCGAACATCTTGGTATTCCAAGTACTTGACAACAAACTCTATGTGAAGGCGAGAAGTGCTTGTTTGCCCCAACCGGATGTGATGTTCTTGGGTCATAAGGTAGCCAAAGGGAAGATCCATATGGACGAGAGCAAGATACGTGCCATTGCAGAATGGGAGGAACCTAAGAATGTGTCGGAGTTGAGGTCGTTCTTAGGCCTTGTAAACTACTATAGGAGATTCATCTTGGGGTATTCAGCTAGAGCAACACCTTTGACAGAGTTACTCAAGAAAAATTGGTTTGGGAGTGGAGTGACATAAATCAAAGATTGCCTTTGATGACCTGAAGAAGGCGGTCATGGAGGAACGGTTTGAAACTACCCGATTTTCGAAGCCGTTTGAGGTGCAAACCGGGCAGCATCTAACTTTGCTATAGGAGGGGTACTAATGCAAGAAGATCACCATGGCTATGAAAGTCAATTTGAATGAGAGAGAGAAAGATACAGTGCGATAAAGGGTAAACAACCATCATCATTTGTCTTCCGGTATGGAAACTACTTGCTTGGGAGTCGGTTCATAATAAAAACCGACAACGTGGCAACAAGTTACTTCCAGAATCGAAAGAAGTTAAGTCCCAAGCAAGCTCGCTGGCAAGACTTTTTGATTAGGAGTTAGAGCTACTTCATGGGTACAATCCGGGGTAAAGCCAACATAGTCGTAGTGCATTGAGTCGTAAAAGAGCAAAAATTAGCAGCTCTTGCAGTGACAAACCATTTACCGGCCAAATCAATGAAGAGGGTTAATCCATGATCCACTTAGTCAAGAACTTGATGGAGATGGATAAGGAGGAAAACAAAGTTGGATCGAGATGGAAACTTCTTCACCTTTGTGTAGGGAATTGGTTGTATGTTCCCAAATGGGATAATCTCATAAGGAAAGTCTTGAAGGAGTGCCATGACTCCAAGTGGAGGCTGGGCGTCGGTATTCGTGCAGCGGGCAATTGTGGAACGGTCTTATTATTGGCCGAACCTAAGAGACGATGTTGAAGCTTATGTGAGGACATGTCTTGTATGCCAACAAGACAATATGGAGCAGTCTAAACCAGCGGGGTTGTTGGAACCTTTGCCTGTTCCAGAACGCCCATGGGAGAGCATATCTATAAATTTCATCTCAGCTTTGCCCATGTCCGAAGGATGTGGTTCTATCTAGGTGGTGGTAGACCGATTGTCCAAGTAGGGAACGTTTATCCCAGCCCCAAGAGATTGCACGGCCGAGGAAGCTGCACGGTTGCTCTTCCAACATATAGTAAAGTATGGGGGACTTCCTCGGACTATCATTAGTGATTGAGACCCATGCTTTACCGGCAAGTTTTGGAAGGAGTTGTTCAAACTAATGGGGTCCGATATGCACTTCTCCACGAGTTTCCATCCGTAGACCGATGGCCAGACCGAAAGTGTGAATCACTTACTGGAGATATACTTGAGGCACTTTTTTATTACCAAGTAGCAAGATTGGGCGAAGTTGCTTAATGTAGTTCAATTCTCATACAACTTGTAGCAGAGTGAGTCAACCAATCAGAGTCCTTTCGAGCTAATCATGGGTCAGCAACCATTAACCCCATAGGAACTAGCTAAGGGATAGAAAGGAGTTAGCCCACTTACATACAAGCTTATCAAAGGGTGGACAAAAGAGATGGACATAGCTAGATCTTACTTGACCAAGGCAGCCAAATGAATGAAGAAATGGGCCGATGAGAAGACGCAGCCACGGGAGTTTATAGTAGGAGACGAGGTGATGGTAAAGCTCCCTCAAAAGAAGTTCAAGTCTACACGAAAGGTGCACAAAGGCTTGACATGGAGGTATGAAGGTCCATACTAGGTGGTTCAAAAAGTGGGGACTCGTTCTTACAAGCTTCCTTTACCACCACACTTGAAGATCCATCCGGTGTTCCATGTAAGTGTTCTCAAACCATACCATCGGGATAAAGAAGACCCATCAAGAAGTGAATCTCATCGCCCTCCAGCAGCAAATGTGGTCTCATATGATAAGAAAGTAGATGAGATCCTAGCAATCCACAAGCGGGGCACACCTAACTAGATGGAGTACTATGGTCGATGGAAGGGACTACTCAATAGTGATGCCAGCTGGGAACGTGAGTAGGACTTGTGGCAATTTCATGACAGGATGGCATACCGGTCTAAGGCTTGACGAGGACGTCAAGAGCTTAAGTGGGGGAGGATGTCACAAATAGGTGTTCTAGACACATCCGGAATGCTAAGGAATGCACGAGAACGTCCCGGAAGGATCCGGAACATCCCTGACGACCCTAGAAGGCCCAGATCACCCTAGGACATGGTAGAAAGTTTTAGGCTTCCCTAGATCCTTGTACATACTTATAGAGCATTCTAGAAGCCCATAGAGTAGAGTAGAGATTGTATGAACTTTCTAGAGAACTCATGTACATTCCTTGTAGCTAGAGCACTCTAGAACCTTCCCATGAGGAGGTGGAAGGGTTAGACCCACTCGTATAAATAGGAAGGCAGCTCATTTGCTCCAACCATCCTAGAAAGCATAAAAAAAGCTCTCAAATACTCTCTTGTAAAAGCTCTCCTTGTATAATACAAAAGTTCTCTTTACACAATATAACTCTCTAAAATTTTCATACTTTGCCTTTCTCAGTCCTTAGTATTCTATAAGGATTGAAGATAGCTTGACTGAGTCTAGGAAACTAAGTGGCACACGGTTTAAGCTTAGGAAAAGGAGTCATCCCATGACATGCTGCTCCAATAATAAAGGTGGGCCATGGTAGAGAATATAGGCTCATCCATTTAACTTTTAGACTTCTAAGAGAGCTACATGAACTGGACTTAACTCCATTGGGCTTCTTCAATCTGAACATGGGCTGACTTGCAGGCTAAACCAATTCAATAAAAGTTAATTGCTTCATTAATTCATATTTTTCATGTATATCTTGCACAATAGCCTACAACCACAATTAGATGATTTTTTTTTTTTATATCAAATTAAATCAATATAGTATAAAAATATAGTCATTTAAACCTTAGAAAATGCTATATAATATACACTTATCACACCTCCATACTTAAGCTTTTTCTTGTCCTCAAACGAATAAAATAATTGGCAAGACAAGTCAGTCATCAATGAATGTCAACTGTAGAGCAAATCTCACTTCAAACTAATATAACATATATCATAATGCACTCAAACATGAGTGAAAATGTTTTCAAATTTATGT